>NW_025557404.1:0-80809 GCF_020424385.1 Procambarus clarkii
CTACCAGGTTGTTGTGTTGAGGAACCTGAAGCTGGCCACTGTGTAGTGAACTACCAGGTTGTTGTGTTGAGGAACCTGAAGCTGGCCACTGTGTAGTGAACTACCAGGTTGTTGTGTTGAGGAACCTGAAGCTGGCCACTGTGTAGTGAACTACCAGGTTGTTGTGTTGAGGAACCTGAAGCTGGCCACTGTGTAGTGAACTACCAGGTTGTTGTGTTGAGGAACCTGAAGCTGGCCACTGTGTAGTGAACTACCAGGTTGTTGTGTTGAGGAACCTGAAGCTGGCCACTGTGTAGTGAACTACCAGGTTGTTGTGTTGAGGAACCTGAAGCTGGCCACTGTGTAGTGAACTACCAGGTTGTTGTGTTGAGGAACCTGAAGCTGGCCACTGTGTAGTGAACTACCAGGTTGTTGTGTTGAGGAACCTGAAGCTGGCCACTGTGTAGTGAACTACCAGGTTGTTGTGTTGAGGAACCTGAAGCTGGCCACTGTGTAGTGAACTACCAGGTTGTTGTGTTGAGGAACCTGAAGCTGGCCACTGTGTAGTGAACTACCAGGTTGTTGTGTTGAGGAACCTGAAGCTGGCCACTGTGTAGTGAACTACCAGGTTGTTGTGTTGAGGAACCTGAAGCTGGCCACTGTGTAGTGAACTACCAGGTTGTTGTGTTGAGGAACCTGAAGCTGGCCACTGTGTAGTGAACTACCAGGTTGTTGTGTTGAGGAACCTGAAGCTGGCCACTGTGTAGTGAACTACCAGGTTGTTGTGTTGAGGAACCTGAAGCTGGCCACTGTGTAGTGAACTACCAGGTTGTTGTGTTGTGTTGAGGAACCTGAAGCTGGCCACTGTGTAGTGAACTACCAGGTTGTTGTGTTGAGGAACCTGAAGCTGGCCACTGTGTAGTGAACTACCAGGTTGTTGTGTTGAGGAACCTGAAGCTGGCCACTGTGTAGTGAACTACCAGGTTGTTGTGTTGAGGAACCTGAAGCTGGCCACTGTGTAGTGAACTACCAGGTTGTTGTGTTGAGGAACCTGAAGCTGGCCACTGTGTAGTGAACTACCAGGTTGTTGTGTTGAGGAACCTGAAGCTGGCCACTGTGTAGTGAACTACCAGGTTGTTGTGTTGAGGAACCTGAAGCTGGCCACTGTGTAGTGAACTACCAGGTTGTTGTGTTGAGGAACCTGAAGCTGGTCACTGTGTAGTGAACTACCAGGTTGTTGTGTTGAGGAACCTGAAGCTGGCCACTGTGTAGTGAACTACCAGGTTGTTGTGTTGAGGAACCTGAAGCTGGCCACTGTGTAGTGAACTACCAGGTTGTTGTGTTGAGGAACCTGAAGCTGGCCACTGTGTAGTGAACTACCAGGTTGTTGTGTTGAGGAACCTGAAGCTGGTCACTGTGTAGTGAACTACCAGGTTGTTGTGTTGAGGAACCTGAAGCTGGCCACTGTGTAGTGAACTACCAGGTTTGTTGTGTTGAGGAACCTGAAGCTGGCCACTGTGTAGTGAACTACCAGGTTGTTGTGTTGAGGAACCTGAAGCTGGCCACTGTGTAGTGAACTACCAGGTTGTTGTGTTGAGGAACCTGAAGCTGGTCACTGTGTAGTGAACTACCAGGTTGTTGTGTTGAGGAACCTGAAGCTGGCCACTGTGTAGTGAACTACCAGGTTGTTGTGTTGAGGAACCTGAAGCTGGCCACTGTGTAGTGAACTACCAGGTTGTTGTGTTGAGGAACCTGAAGCTGGCCACTGTGTAGTGAACTACCAGGTTGTTGTGTTGTGTGAGGAACCTGAAGCTGGCCACTGTGTAGTGAACTACCAGGTTGTTGTGTTGAGGAACCTGAAGCTGGCCACTGTGTAGTGAACTACCAGGTTGTTGTGTTGAGGAACCTGAAGCTGGTCACTGTGTAGTGAACTACCAGGTGTGTTGTGGCCACTGTGAGGAACCTGAAGCTGGCCACTGTGTAGTGAACTACCAGGTTGTTGTGTTGAGGAACCTGAAGCTGGCCACTGTGTAGTGAACTACCAGGTTGTTGTGTTGAGGAACCTGAAGCTGGCCACTGTGTAGGAACCTGAAGCTGGCCACTGTGTAGTGAACTACCAGGTTGTTGTGTTGAGGAACCTGAAGCTGGCCACTGTGTTGTGAACTACCAGGTTGTTGTGTTGAGGAACCTGAAGCTGGAACCCACTGTGTAGTGAACTACCAGGTTGTTGTGTTGAGGAACCTGAAGCTGGCCACTGTGTAGTGAACTACCAGGTTGTTGTGTTGAGGAACCTGAAGCTGGCCACTGTGTAGTGAACTACCAGGTTGTTGTGTTGAGGAACCTGAAGCTGGCCACTGTGTAGTGAACTACCAGGTTGTTGTGTTGAGGAACCTGAAGCTGGCCACTGTGTAGTGAACTACCAGGTTGTTGTGTTGAGGAACCTGAAGCTGGCCACTGTGTAGTGAACTACCAGGTTGTTGTGTTGAGGAACCTGAAGCTGGCCACTGTGTAGTGAACTACCAGGTTGTTGTGTTGAGGAACCTGAAGCTGGCCACTGTGTAGTGAACTACCAGGTTGTTGTTGTGTTGAGGAACCTGAAGCTGGCCACTGTGTAGTGAACTACCAGGTTGTTGTGTTGAGGAACCTGAAGCTGGCCACTGTGTAGTGAACTACCAGGTTGTTGTGTTGAGGAACCTGAAGCTGGTCACTGTGTAGTGAACTACCAGGTTGTTGTGTTGAGGAACCTGAAGCTGGTCACTGTGTAGTGAACTACCAGGTTGTTGTGTTGAGGAACCTGAAGCTGGCCACTGTGTAGTGAACTACCAGGTTGTTGTGTTGTGTTGAGGAACCTGAAGCTGGCCACTGTGTAGTGAACTACCAGGTTGTTGTGTTGAGGAACCTGAAGCTGGCCACTGTGTAGTGAACTACCAGGTTGTTGTGTTGTGTTGAGGAACCTGAAGCTGGTCACTGTGTAGTGAACTACCAGGTTGTTGTGTTGAGGAACCTGAAGCTGGCCACTGTGTAGTGAACTACCAGGTTGTTGTGTTGAGGAACCTGAAGCTGGCCACTGTGTAGTGAACTACCAGGTTGTTGTGTTGTGTTGAGGAACCTGAAGCTGGCCACTGTGTAGTGAACTACCAGGTTGTTGTGTTGAGGAACCTGAAGCTGGCCACTGTGTAGTGAACTACCAGGTTGTTGTGTTGTGTTGAGGAACCTGAAGCTGGTCACTGTGTAGTGAACTACCAGGTTGTTGTGTTGAGGAACCTGAAGCTGGCCACTGTGTAGTGAACTACCAGGTTGTTGTGTTGAGGAACCTGAAGCTGGCCACTGTGTAGTGAACTACCAGGTTGTTGTGTTGAGGAACCTGAAGCTGGCCACTGTGTAGTGAACTACCAGGTTGTTGTGTTGAGGAACCTGAAGCTGGCCACTGTGTAGTGAACTACCAGGTTGTTGTGTTGAGGAACCTGAAGCTGGCCACTGTGTAGTGAACTACCAGGTTGTTGTGTTGAGGAACCTGAAGCTGGCCACTGTGTAGTGAACTACCAGGTTGTTGTGTTGTGTTGAGGAACCTGAAGCTGGCCACTGTGTAGTGAACTACCAGGTTGTTGTGTTGAGGAACCTGAAGCTGGCCACTGTGTAGTGAACTACCAGGTTGTTGTGTTGTGTTGAGGAACCTGAAGCTGGCCACTGTGTAGTGAACTACCAGGTTGTTGTGTTGTGTTGAGGAACCTGAAGCTGGCCACTGTGTAGTGAACTACCAGGTTGTTGTGTTGAGGAACCTGAAGCTGGCCACTGTGTAGTGAACTACCAGGTTGTTGTGTTGAGGAACCTGAAGCTGGCCACTGTGTAGTGAACTACCAGGTTGTTGTGTTGAGGAACCTGAAGCTGGCCACTGTGTAGTGAACTACCAGGTTGTTGTGTTGAGGAACCTGAAGCTGGCCACTGTGTAGTGAACTACCAGGTTGTTGTGTTGAGGAACCTGAAGCTGGCCACTGTGTAGTGAACTACCAGGTTGTTGTGTTGAGGAACCTGAAGCTGGTCACTGTGTAGTGAACTACCAGGTTGTTGTGTTGTGTTGAGGAACCTGAAGCTGGCCACTGTGTAGTGAACTACCAGGTTGTTGTGTTGTGTTGAGGAACCTGAAGCTGGCCACTGTGTAGTGAACTACCAGGTTGTTGTGTTGTGTTGAGGAACCTGAAGCTGGCCACTGTGTAGTGAACTACCAGGTTGTTGTGTTGTGTTGAGGAACCTGAAGCTGGCCACTGTGTAGTGAACTACCAGGTTGTTGTGTTGAGGAACCTGAAGCTGGCCACTGTGTAGTGAACTACCAGGTTGTTGTGTTGAGGAACCTGAAGCTGGCCACTGTGTAGTGAACTACCAGGTTGTTGTGTTGAGGAACCTGAAGCTGGCCACTGTGTAGTGAACTACCAGGTTGTTGTGTTGAGGAACCTGAAGCTGGCCACTGTGTAGTGAACTACCAGGTTGTTGTGTTGAGGAACCTGAAGCTGGCCACTGTGTAGTGAACTACCAGGTTGTTGTGTTGAGGAACCTGAAGCTGGCCACTGTGTAGTGAACTACCAGGTTGTTGTGTTGAGGAACCTGAAGCTGGCCACTGTGTAGTGAACTACCAGGTTGTTGTGTTGTGGAACCTGAAGCTGGCCACTGTGTAGTGAACTACCAGGTTGTTGTGTTGAGGAACCTGAAGCTGGCCACTGTGTAGTGAACTACCAGGTTGTTGTGTTGTGTTGAGGAACCTGAAGCTGGCCACTGTGTAGTGAACTACCAGGTTGTTGTGTTGTGTTGAGGAACCTGAAGCTGGCCACTGTGTAGTGAACTACCAGGTTGTTGTGTTGAGGAACCTGAAGCTGGCCACTGTGTAGTGAACTACCAGGTTGTTGTGTTGTGTTGAGGAACCTGAAGCTGGCCACTGTGTAGTGAACTACCAGGTTGTTGTGTTGAGGAACCTGAAGCTGGCCACTGTGTAGTGAACTACCAGGTTGTTGTGTTGAGGAACCTGAAGCTGGCCACTGTGTAGTGAACTACCAGGTTGTTGTGTTGAGGAACCTGAAGCTGGTCACTGTGTAGTGAACTACCAGGTTGTTGTGTTGTGTTGAGGAACCTGAAGCTGGCCACTGTGTAGTGAACTACCAGGTTGTTGTGTTGTGTTGAGGAACCTGAAGCTGGTCACTGTGTAGTGAACTACCAGGTTGTTGTGTTGAGGAACCTGAAGCTGGTCACTGTGTAGTGAACTACCAGGTTGTTGTGTTGAGGAACCTGAAGCTGGTCACTGTGTAGTGAACTACCAGGTTGTTGTGTTGTGTTGAGGAACCTGAAGCTGGCCACTGTGTAGTGAACTACCAGGTTGTTGTGTTGAGGAACCTGAAGCTGGCCACTGTGTAGTGAACTACCAGGTTGTTGTGTTGAGGAACCTGAAGCTGGCCACTGTGTAGTGAACTACCAGGTTGTTGTGTTGTGGAACCTGAAGCTGGCCACTGTGTAGTGAACTACCAGGTTGTTGTGTTGTGTTGAGGAACCTGAAGCTGGCCACTGTGTAGTGAACTACCAGGTTGTTGTGTTGAGGAACCTGAAGCTGGCCACTGTGTAGTGAACTACCAGGTTGTTGTGTTGAGGAACCTGAAGCTGGCCACTGTGTAGTGAACTACCAGGTTGTTGTGTTGTGGAACCTGAAGCTGGTCACTGTGTAGTGAACTACCAGGTTGTTGTGTTGAGGAACCTGAAGCTGGCCACTGTGTAGTGAACTACCAGGTTGTTGTGTTGAGGAACCTGAAGCTGGCCACTGTGTAGTGAACTACCAGGTTGTTGTGTTGAGGAACCTGAAGCTGGCCACTGTGTAGTGAACTACCAGGTTGTTGTGTTGAGGAACCTGAAGCTGGCCACTGTGTAGTGAACTACCAGGTTGTTGTGTTGTGTTGAGGAACCTGAAGCTGGCCACTGTGTAGTGAACTACCAGGTTGTTGTGTTGAGGAACCTGAAGCTGGCCACTGTGTAGTGAACTACCAGGATGTTGTGTTGAGGAACCTGAAGCTGGTCACTGTGTAGTGAACTACCAGGTTGTTGTGTTGAGGAACCTGAAGCTGGTCACTGTGTAGTGAACTACCAGGTTGTTGTGTTGAGGAACCTGAAGCTGGCCACTGTGTAGTGAACTACCAGGTTGTTGTGTTGAGGAACCTGAAGCTGGTCACTGTGTAGTGAACTACCAGGTTGTTGTGTTGAGGAACCTGAAGCTGGCCACTGTGTAGTGAACTACCAGGTTGTTGTGTTGAGGAACCTGAAGCTGGTCACTGTGTAGTGAACTACCAGGTTGTTGTGTTGAGGAACCTGAAGCTGGCCACTGTGTAGTGAACTACCAGGTTGTTGTGTTACGTTAACCTTTCCCTGCTGTATGGTGGACTGGCAGGTGTGTGGACAGTGTTGTAGTGAAGTTATCAGTGAAGAAAGTGTTAAGTGTAACTTTCCCTGCTGTATGGTGGACTGGCAGGTGTGTGGCCAGTGTTGTAGTGAAGTTATCAGTGAAGAAAGTGTTAAGTGTAACTTTCCCTGCTGTATGGTGGACTGGCAGGTGTGTGGACAGTGTTGTAGTGAAGTTATCAGTGAAGAAAGTGTTAAGTGTAACTTTCCCTGCTATATGGTAGACTGACAGGTGTGTGGACAGTGTTGTAGTGAAGTTATCAGTGAAGACAGTGTTAAGTGTAACTTTCCCTGCTGTATGGTGGACTAACAGGTGTGTGGACAGTGTTGTAGTGAAGTTATGGAGGAAAATATTGTTAAGTGACTCACATATTTATATTTATCGTCATTGTTTAAGTTACTGGCAGTAAATTTATTTTAAATGTTTTTATAATTTACTAGTAGGGACACCCGGTGGAGCCCGGGTCTCTCTGTCTCTCTCTCTCTCTCTCTCTCTCTCTCTCTCTCTCTCTCTCTCTCTCTCTCTCTCTCTCTCTCTCTCTCTCTCTCTCTCTCTCTCTCTCTCTCTCTCTCTCTCTCTCTCTCTCTCTCTCTCTCTCTCTCTCTCTCTCTCTCTCTCTCTCTCTCTCTCTCTCTCTCTCTCTCTCTCTCTCTCTCTCTCTCTCTCTCTCTCTCTCTCTCTCTCTCTCTCTCTCTCTCTCTCTCTCTCTCTCTCTCTCTCTCTCTCTCTCTCTCTCTCTCTCTCTCTCTCTCTCTCTCTCTCTCTCTCTCTCTCTCTCTCTCTCTCTCTCTCTCTCTCTCTCTCTCTCTCTCTCTCTCTCTCTCTCTCTCTCTCTCTCTCTCTCTCTCTCTCTCTCTCTCTCTCTCTCTCTCTCTCTCTCTCTCTCTCTCTCTCTCTCTCTCTCTCTCTCTCTCTCTCTCTCTCTCTCTCTCTCTCTCTCTCTCTCTCTCTCTCTCTCTCTCTCTCTCTCTCTCTCTCTCTCTCTCTCTCTCTCTCTCTCTCTCTCTCTCTCTCTCTCTCTCTCTCTCTCTCTCTCTCTCTCTCTCTCTCTCTCTCTCTCTCTCTCTCTCTCTCTCTCTCTCTCTCTCTCTCTCTCTCTCTCTCTCTCTCTCTCTCTCTCTCTCTCTCTCTCTCTCTCTCTCTCTCTCTCTCTCTCTCTCTCTCTCTCTCTCTCTCTCTCTCTCTCTCTCTCTCTCTCTCTCTCTCTCTCTCTCTCTCTCTCTCTCTCTCTCTCTCTCTCTCTCTCTCTCTCTCTCTCTCTCTCTCTCTCTCTCTCTCTCCCCCTCTCTCTCTCTCTCCCCCTCTCTCTCTCTCTCCCTCCCTCTGCCTCTGTCTCCATCTTCCTCTGTCTTTTGACAACTGTAAAAGTCACATGTTCTCGCAGCTGCGGGCTCGGGATGATGGGAAGAAAATATATGTTAATATTCCTGTGATCAGTCCGTAATAACTGCTTTCAAATTGTTGTTTACCAAGTATTTGTCCGGAGGCCGGAACCCTAATGTTGTGGGGCTGACTGTGTGACTGTGGCGGGCTGTTCTCTCCTGAACTGTGTTGCTGGTTCACAAGGAACACTGTTGCTGGTTCACAAGGAACACTGTTGCTGGTTCACAAGGAACACTGTTGCTGGTTCACAAGGAACACTGTTGTTGGTTCACAAGGAACACTGTTGCTGGTTCACAAGGAACACTGTTGCTGGTTCACAAGGATCACTGTTGCTGGTTCACAAGGAACACTGTTGCTGGTTCACAAGGAACACTGTTGCTGGTTCACAAGGAACACTGTTACTGGTTCACAAGGAACACTGTTGCTGGTTCACAAGGAACACTGTTGCTGGTTCACAAGGAACACTGTTGCTGGTTCACAAGGAACACTGTTGCTGGTTCACAAGGAACACTGTTGCTGGTTCATAAGGAACACTGTTGCTGGTTCACAAGGAACACTGTTGTTGGTACACAAGGAACATCACAAGGAACACTGTTGCTGGTTCACAAGGAACACTGTTGCTGGTTCACAAGGAACACTGTTGCTGGTTCACAAGGAACACTGTTGCTGGTTCACAAGGAACACTGTTGCTGGTTCACAAGGAACACTGTTGCTGGTTCACAAGGAACACTGTTGCTGGTTCACAAGGAACACTGTTGCTGGTTCACAAGGAACACTGTTGCTGGTTCACAAGGAACACTGTTGCTGGTTCACAAGGAACACTGTTGCTGGTTCACAAGGAACACTGTTGCTGGTTCACAAGGAACACTGTTGCTGGTTCACAAGGAACACTGTTGCTGGTTCACAAGGAACACTGTTGCTGGTTCACAAGGAACACTGTTGCTGGTTCACAAGGAACACTGTTGCTGGTTCACAAGGAACACTGTTGCTGGTTCACAAGGAACACTGTTGCTGGTTCACAAGGAACACTGTTGCTGGTTCACAAGGAACACTGTTGCTGGTTCACAAGGAACACTGTTGCTGGTTCACAAGGAACACTGTTGCTGGTTCACAAGGAACACTGTTGCTGGTTCACAAGGAACACTGTTGCTGGTTCACAAGGAACACTGTTGCTGGTTCACAAGGAACACTGTTGCTGGTTCACAAGGAACACTGTTGCTGGTTCACAAGGAACACTGTTGCTGGTTCACAAGGAACACTGTTGCTGGTTCACAAGGAACACTGTTGCTGGTTCACAAGGAACACTGTTGCTGGTTCACAAGGAACACTGTTGCTGGTTCACAAGGAACACTGTTGCTGGTTCACAAGGAACACTGTTGCTGGTTCACAAGGAACACTGTTGCTGGTTCACAAGGAACACTGTTGCTGGTTCACAAGGAACACTGTTGCTGGTTCACAAGGAACACTGTTGCTGGTTCACAAGGAACACTGTTGCTGGTTCACAAGGAACACTGTTGCTGGTTCACAAGGAACACTGTTGCTGGTTCACAAGGAACACTGTTGCTGGTTCACAAGGAACACTGTTGCTGGTTCACAAGGAACACTGTTGATGGTTCACAAGGAACACTGTTGCTGGTTCACAAGGAACACTGTTGCTGGTTCACAAGGAACACTGTTGCTGGTTCACAAGGAACACTGTTGCTGGTTCACAAGGAACACTGTCGATGGTTCAGAAGGAAGACTGTTGGTGGTTCAGAAGGAAGACTGTTGCTAGTTCAGGAGGAAGACTGTTGCTAGTTCAGAAGGAAGACTGTTGCTAGTTCAGGAGGAAGACTGTTGCTAGTTCAGAAGGAAAACTGTTGCTAGTTCAGAACGAAGACTGGTGCTAGTTCAGAAGGAAGACTGTTGGTGGTTCAGAAGGAAGACTGTTGCTAGTTCAGAAGGAAGACTGTTGCTAGTTCAGAAGGAAGACTGTTGCTAGTTCAGAAGGAAGACTGTTGCTAGTTCAGAAGGAAGACTGTTGCTAGTTCAGAAGGAAGACTGTTGCTAGTTCAGAAGGAAGACTGTTGCTAGTTCAGAAGGAAGACTGTTGCTAGTTCAGAAGGAAGACTGTTGCTAGTTCAGAAGGAAGACTGTTGCTAGTTCAGAAGGAAGACTGTTGCTAGTTCAGAAGGAAGACTGTTGCTAGTTCAGAAGGAAGACTGTTGCTAGTTCAGAAGGAAGACTGTTGCTAGTTCAGAAGGAAGACTGTTGCTAGTTCAGAAGGAAGACTGTTGCTAGTTCAGAAGGAAGACTGTTGCTAGTTCAGAAGGAAGACTGTTGCTAGTTCAGAAGGAAGACTGTTGCTAGTTCAGAAGGAAGACTGTTGCTAGTTCAGAAGGAAGACTGTTGCTAGTTCAGAAGGAAGACTGTTGCTAGTTCAGAAGGAAGACTGTTGCTAGTTCAGAAGGAAGACTGTTGCTAGTTCAGAAGGAAGACTGTTGCTAGTTCAGAAGGAAGACTGTTGCTAGTTCAGAAGGAAGACTGTTGCTAGTTCAGGAGGAAGACTGTTGCTAGTTCAGAAGGAAGACTGTTGCTAGTTCAGAAGGAAGACTGTTGCTAGTTCAGAAGGAAGACTGTTGCTAGTTCAGAAGGAAGACTGTTGCTAGTTCAAAAGGAAGACTGTTGCTAGTTCAAAAGGAAGACAGGTGCTAGTTCACAAGGAACACTGTTGCTGGATCATAAGGAACACTGTTTCTGGTTAACAAGGAAGACTGTTGCTGGTTCACAAGGAACACTGTTGCTGGTTCACAAGGAACACTGTTGCTGGTTCACAAGGAACACTGTTGCTGGTTCACAAGGAACACTGTTGCTGGTTCACAAGGAACACTGTTGCTGGTTCACAAGGAACACTGTTGCTGGTTCACAAGGAACACTGTTGCTGGTTCACAAGGAACACTGTTGCTGGTTCACAAGGAACACTGTTGCTGGTTCACAAGGAACACTGTTGGGTTCACAAGGAACACTGTTGCTGGTTCACAAGGAACACTGTTGCTGGTTCACAAGGAACACTGTTGCTGGTTCACAAGGAACACTGTTGCTGGTTCAGAAGGAAGACTGTTGCTGGTTCAGAAGGAAGACTGTTGCTAGTTCAGAAGGAAGACTGTTGCTAGTTCAGAAGGAAGACTGTTGCTAGTTCAGAAGGAAGACTGTTGCTAGTTCAGAAGGAAGACTGTTGCTAGTTCAGAAGGAAGACTGTTGCTAGTTCAGAAGGAAGACTGTTGCTAGTTCAGAAGGAAGACTGTTGCTAGTTCAGAAGGAAGACTGTTGCTAGTTCAGAAGGAAGACTGTTGCTAGTTCAGAAGGAAGACTGTTGCTAGTTCAGAAGGAAGACTGTTGCTAGTTCAGAAGGAAGACTGTTGCTAGTTCAGAAGGAAGACTGTTGCTAGTTCAGAAGGAAGACTGTTGCTAGTTCAGAAGGAAGACTGTTGCTAGTTCAGAAGGAAGACTGTTGCTAGTTCAGAAGGAAGACTGTTGCTAGTTCAGAAGGAAGACTGTTGCTAGTTCAGAAGGAAGACTGTTGCTAGTTCAGAAGGAAGACTGTTGCTAGTTCAGAAGGAAGACTGTTGCTAGTTCAGAAGGAAGACTGTTGCTAGTTCAGAAGGAAGACTGTTGCTAGTTCAGAAGGAAGACTGTTGCTAGTTCAGAAGGAAGACTGTTGCTAGTTCAGAAGGAAGACTGTTGCTAGTTCAGAAGGAAGACTGTTGCTAGTTCAGAAGGAAGACTGTTGCTAGTTCAGAAGGAAGACTGTTGCTAGTTCAGGAGGAAGACTGTTGCTAGTTCAGAAGGAAGACTGTTGCTAGTTCAGAAGGAAGACTGTTGCTAGTTCAGAAGGAAGACTGTTGCTAGTTCAGAAGGAAGACTGTTGCTAGTTCAGAAGGAAGACTGTTGCTAGTTCAGAAGGAAGACTGTTGCTAGTTCAGAAGGAAGACTGTTGCTAGTTCAGGAGGAAGACTGTTGCTAGTTCAGAAGGAAGACTGTTGCTAGTTCAGAAGGAAGACTGTTGCTAGTTCAGAAGGAAGACTGTTGCTAGTTCAGAAGGAAGACTGTTGCTAGTTCAGAAGGAAGACTGTTGCTAGTTCAGAAGGAAGACTGTTGCTAGTTCAGAAGGAAGACTGTTGCTAGTTCAGAAGGAAGACTGTTGCTAGTTCAGAAGGAAGACTGTTGCTAGTTCAGAAGGAAGACTGTTGCTAGTTCAGAAGGAAGACTGTTGCTAGTTCAGAAGGAAGACTGTTGCTAGTTCAGAAGGAAGACTGTTGCTAGTTCAGAAGGAAGACTGTTGCTAGTTCAGAAGGAAGACTGTTGCTAGTTCAGAAGGAAGACTGTTGCTAGTTCAGAAGGAAGACTGTTGCTAGTTCAGAAGGAAGACTGTTGCTAGTTCAGAAGGAAGACTGTTGCTAGTTCAAGGAAGACTGTTGCTAGTTCAGAAGGAAGACTGTTGCTAGTTCAGAAGGAAGACTGTTGCTAGTTCAGAAGGAAGACTGTTGCTAGTTCAGAAGGAAGACTGTTGCTAGTTCAGAAGGAAGACTGTTGCTAGTTCAGAAGGAAGACTGTTGCTAGTTCAGAAGGAAGACTGTTGCTAGTTCAGAAGGAAGACTGTTGCTAGTTCAGAAGGAAGACTGTTGCTAGTTCAGAAGGAAGACTGTTGCTAGTTCAGAAGGAAGACTGTTGCTAGTTCAGAAGGAAGACTGTTGCTAGTTCAGAAGGAAGACTGTTGCTAGTTCAGAAGGAAGACTGTTGCTAGTTCAGAAGGAAGACTGTTGCTAGTTCAGAAGGAAGACTGTTGCTAGTTCAGAAGGAAGACTGTTGCTAGTTCAGAAGGAAGACTGTTGCTAGTTCAGAAGGAAGACTGTTGCTAGTTCAGAAGGAAGACTGTTGCTAGTTCAGAAGGAAGACTGTTGCTAGTTCAGAAGGAAGACTGTTGCTAGTTCAGAAGGAAGACTGTTGCTAGTTCAGAAGGAAGACTGTTGCTAGTTCAGAAGGAAGACTGTTGCTAGTTCAGAAGGAAGACTGTTGCTAGTTCAGAAGGAAGACTGTTGCTAGTTCAGAAGGAAGACTGTTGCTAGTTCAGAAGGAAGACTGTTGCTAGTTCAGAAGGAAGACTGTTGCTAGTTCAGAAGGAAGACTGTTGCTAGTTCAGAAGGAAGACTGTTGCTAGTTCAGAAGGAAGACTGTTGCTAGTTCAGGAGGAAGACTGTTGCTAGTTCAGAAGGAAGACTGTTGCTAGTTCAGAAGGAAGACTGTTGCTAGTTCAGAAGGAAGACTGTTGCTAGTTCAGAAGGAAGACTGTTGCTAGTTCAGAAGGAAGACTGTTGCTAGTTCAGGAGGAAGACTGTTGCTAGTTCAGAAGGAAGACTTTTGCTAGTTCAGAAGGAAGACTGTTGCTAGTTCAGAAGGAAGACTGTTGCTAGTTCAGGAGGAAGACTGTTGCTAGTTCAGAAGGAAGACTGTTGCTAGTTCAGAAGGAAGACTGTTGCTAGTTCAGAAGGAAGACTGTTGCTAGTTCAGGAGGAAGACTGTTGCTAGTTCAGGAGGAAGACTGGTGCTAGTTCAGAAGGATGACTGTTGCTAGTTCAGAAGGAAGACTGTTGCTAGTTCAGGAGGAAGACTGTTGCTAGTTCAGAAGGAAGACTGGTGCTAGTTCAGAAGGAAGACTGTTGCTAGTTCAGAAGGAAGACTGTTGCTAGTTCAGAAGGAAGACTGTTGCTAGTTCAGAAGGAAGACTGTTGCTAGTTCAGAAGGAAGACTGTTGCTAGTTCAGAAGGAAGACTGTTGCTAGTTCAGAAGGAAGACTGTTGCTAGTTCAGAAGGAAGACTGTTGCTAGTTCAGGAGGAAGACTGTTGCTAGTTCAGAAGGAAGACTGTTGCTAGTTCAGAAGGAAGACTGTTGCTAGTTCAGAAGGAAGACTGTTGCTAGTTCAGAAGGAAGACTGTTGCTAGTTCAGAAGGAAGACTGGTGCTAGTTCAGAAGGAAGACAGGTTATTCAAGTTACTTGAAAGTTTATGTGCCTCTAGGCGGCCCTTTATGTACCTCTAGGCGGTCCTTTATGTGCCTCTAGGCGGCCCTTTATGTGCCTCTAGGCGGCCCTTTATGTGCCTCTAGGCGGCCCTTTATGTGCCTCTAGGCGGCCCTTTATGCGCCTCTCGACGGCCCTTTATGTTCCTCTAAGCGGCCCCTTTATGAACCTCTAGGCGACCCTTTATGTGCCTCTAGGCGGCTCCTTTATGTACCTCTAGGCGGCCCCTTTATGTACCTCTAGGCGGCCCCTTTATGTATCACTAGGCGGCCCCTTTATGTACCTCTAGGCGGCCCCTTTATGTACCTCTAGGCGGCACCTTTATGCGCCTCTAAACGGCTCCTTTATGCGCCTCTAGGCGGCTCCTTTATGTGCCTCTAGGCGGCTCCTTTATGTGCTTCTAGGCGGTTCGTTTATGTGTCTCTAGGCGGCACCTTTATGCGCCTCTAGGCGGCTCCTTTATGTACCTCTAGGCGGCTCCTTTATGTGCCTCTAGGCGGCACCTTTATGCGCCTCTAGGCGGCTCCTTTATGTGCCTCTAGGCACCTCCTTTATGTGCCACTAGGCGGCCCCTTTATGTACCTCTGGGCGGCCCCTTTATGTGCCTCTAGGCGGCTCCTTTATGTGCCTCTAGGCGGCCCTTTATGTATCTCTAGGCGGCCCTTTATGTGCCTCTAGGCGGCTCCTTTATGTGCCTCTAGGCGGCCTTTATGTGCCTCTAGGCGGCCCCTTTATATGCCTCTAGGCGGCCCCTTTATGTGCCTCTGGGCGGCTCCTTTATGTGCCTCTAGGCGGCTCCTTTATGTGCCTCTAGGCGGCCCTTTATGAAGCTCTAGGCGGCCCTTTATGTGCCTCTAGGCGGTCCTTTATGAACCTCTACGCGGCCCCTTTATGTGCCTCTAGGCGGCCCTTTATGAACCTCTAGGCGGCTCCTTTATGTGCCTCTAGGCGGCCCCTTTATGAAGCTCTAGGCGGCCCTTTATGTGCCTCTAGGCGGCCCTTTATGAACCTCTAGGCGGCTCCTTTATGTGCCTCTAGGCGGCCCCTTTATGAAGCTCTAGGCGGCCCTTTATGAACCTCTAGGCGGCTCCTTTATGTGCCTCTAGGCGGCCCCTTTATGAAGCTCTAGGCGGCCCTTTATGTGCCTCTAGGCGGCCCTTTATGAACCTCTAGGCGGCTCCTTTATGTGCCTCTAGGCGGCCCCTTTATGAAGCTCTAGGCGGCCCTTTATGTGCCTCTAGGCGGCCCTTTATGAACCTCTAGGCGGCTCGTTTATGTGCCTCTAGGCGGCCCCTTTATGAAGCTCTAGGCGGCCCTTTATGAACCTCTAGGCGGCTCCTTTATGTTCCTCTAGGCGGCCCTTTATGAAGCTCTAGGCGGCCCTTTATGTGCCTCTAGGCGGCTCCTTTATGAACCTCTAGGCGGCCCTTTATGTGCCTCTAGGCGGTCCCTTTATGTACCACTAGGCGGCCCCTTTATGTACTTCTAGGCGGCACCTTTATGCGCCTCTAGGCGGCTTCTTTATGTGCCTCTAGGCGGCTCGTTTATGTGTCTCTAGGCGGCACCTTTATGCGCCTCTAGGCGGCTCCTTTATGTACCTCTAGGCGGCTCCTTTATGTGCCTCTAGGCGGCTCCTTTATGTGCCATTAGGCGGCCCCTTTATTTGCCTCTGGGCGGCCCCTTTATGTGACTCTAGGCGGCTCCTTTATGTGCCTCTAGGCGGCTCCTTTATATACCTCTAGGCGGCCCCTTTATGTGCCTCTAGGCGGTCCCTTTATGTACCACTTGGCGGCCCCTTTATGTACCTCTAGGCGGCACCTTTATGCGCCTCTAGGCGGCTCCTTTATGTACCTCTAGGCGGCTCCTTTATGTGCCTCTAGGCGGCTCCTTTATGTGCCATTAGGCGGCCCCTTTATTTGCCTCTGGGCGGCCCCTTTATGTGACTCTAGGCGGCTCCTTTATGTGCCTCTAGGCGGCTCCTTTATATACCTCTAGGCGGCCCCTTTATGCGCCTCTAGGCGGCTCCTTTATGTGCCTCTAGGAGGCTCCTTTATGTGCCTCTAGGCGGCTCCTTTATGTGCCTCTGGGCGGCCTTTATGTGCCTCTAGGCGGCCTTTATGTGCCTCTAGGCGGCTCCTTTATGTGCCTCTAGGCGGCTCCTTTATGTGCCTCTAGGAGGCTCCTTTATGTGCCTCTTGGCGGCCCCTTTATGTGCTTCTAGGCGGCCTTTATGTGCCTCTAGGCGGCTCCTTTATGTGCCTCTAGGCGGCTCCTTTATGTGCCTCTAGGAGGCTCCTTTATGTGCCTCTAGGAGGCTCCTTTATGTGCCTCTAGGCGGCCTTTATGTGCCTCTAGGCGGCTCCTTTATGTGCCTCTAGGAGGCTCCTTTATGTGCCTCTAGGCGGCCTTTATGTGCCTCTAGGCGGCTCCTTTATGTGCCTCTGGGCGGCCTTTATGTGCCTCTGGGCGGCCTTTATGTGCCTCTGGGCGGCCTTTATGTGCCTCTAGGCGGCCTTTATGTGCCTCTAGGCGGCTCCTTTATGTGCCTCTGGGCGGCCCCTTTCTGTGCCTCTAGGCGGCTCCTTTATGAACCTCTAGGCGGCTCCTTTATGTGCCTCTAGGCGGCTCGTTTATGTGCCTCTAGGCGGCTCCTTTATGTATCTCTAGGCGGCCCTTTATGTGCCTCTAGGCGGCCCTTTATATGCCTCTGGGCGGCCCCTTTATATGCCTCTAGGCGGCTCCTTTATGTGCCTCTAGGCGGCCTTTGTGTGCCTCTAGGCAGCTCCTTTAAGTGCCTCTGGGAGGCCCTTTATGTGCCTCTAGGCGGCTCCTTTATGTGCCTCTAGGCGGCCTTTGTGTGCCTCTAGGCAGCTCCTTTAAGTGCCTCTGGGAGGCCCTTTATGTGCCTCTGGGCGGCCCCTTTATATGCCTCTAGGCGGCTCCTTTATGTGCCTCTAGGCGGCCTTTGTGTGTCTCTAGGCAGCTCCTTTAAGTGCCTCTGGGAGGCCCTTTATGTGCCTCTGGGCGGCACCTTTATGTGCCTCTAGGCGGCCCCATTATGTGCCTCTGGGCGGCCCCTTTATGTGCCTCTAGGCGGCTCCTTTATGTGCCTCTAAGCGGCCTTTATGTTCCTCTAGGCAGCCCTTTTATGTGCCTCTGGGCGGCACCTTTATGTGCCTCAAGGCGGCTCCTTTATGTGCCTCTGGGCGGCACCTTTATGTGCCTCAAGGCGGCCCATTTATGTGCCTCTGGGCGGCACCTTTATGTGCCTCAAGGCGGCTCCTTTATGTGCCTCTAGGCGGCCCTTTATGTGCCTCTAGGCGGCTCCTTTATGTGCCTCTAGGCGGCCCATTATGTGCCTCTAGGCGGCTCCTTTATGTGCCTCTAGGCGGCCCTTTATGTATCTCTAGGCGACCCTTTATGTGCCTCTGGGAGGCCCCTTTATGTGCCTCTAGGCGGCCCTTTATATGCCTCTAGGCGGCTCCTTTATGTGCCTCTAGGCGGCCCTTTATGTATCTCTAGGCGACCCTTTATGTGCCTCTGGGCGGCTCCTTTATGTGCCTCTAGGCGGCCTTTATGTGCCTCTAGGCGGCTCCTTTATGTGCCTCCGGGCGGCTCCTTTATATGCCTCTAGGCGGCTCCTTTATGTGCCTCTAGGCGGCCCTTTATGTATCTCTAGGCGACCCTTTACGGGCCTCTGGGCGGCCCCTTTATGTGCCTCAAAGCGGCTCCTTTATGTGCCTCTAGGCGGCCTTTATGTACCTCTAGGCGGCCCCTTTATGTGCCTCTGGGCGGCACCCTTATGTGCCTCTAGGCGGCTCCTTTATGTGCCTCTAGGCGGCCCCTTTATGAACCTCTATGCGGCCCCTTTATGTGCCTCTAGGCGGCCCCTTTATGTACCTCTAGGCGGCTCCTTTATGCGCCTCTGGGCGGCCCCTTTATGTGCCTCTGGGCGGCTCCTTTATGTGCCTCTGGGCGGCCCCTTTATGAGCCTCTAGGCGGCTCCTTTATGTGCCTCTGGGCGGCCCCTTTATGAGCCTCTAGGCGGCCCTTTATGTGCTTCTAGGCGGCACCTTTATGCGCCTCTAGGCGGCTCCTTTATGTGCCTCTGGGCGGCTCCTTTTTGTGCCTCTGGGCGGCCCCTTTATGTGCCTGTAGGCGGCCCCTTTATGTACCTCTAGGCGGCTCCTTTATGTGCCTGTAGGCGGCCCTTTATGTGCCTCTAGGCGGCCTCTTTATGTACCTCTAGGCGGCTCCTTTATGTGCCTCCAGGCGCCCCTTTATGTGCCTCTAGGCGGCACCTTTATGTGCCTCTAGGCGCCCCTTTATGTGCCTCTAGGCGGCCCCTTTATGTGCCTCCAGGCGCCCCTTTATGTGCCTCTAGGCGGACCTTTATTTTCCTCTAGGCGGATCCTTTATGTGCCTCTAGACGGCTCCTTTATGTATCTCTAGGCGGCCCTTTATGTGCCTCTAGGCGGCCATTTATGTGCCTCTAGGCGGCCCTTTATGTACCTCTAGGCGGTCCCTTTATGTGCCTCCAAGCGGCTCCTTTATGTGCCTCTAGGCGGCCCTTTATGTGCCTCTAGGCGGCCCTTTATGTGCCTCTAGGCGGCCCTTTATGTGCCTCTAGGCGGCCCTTTATGTGCCTCTATTCGGCCCTTTATGTGCCTCTAGGCGGCCCTTTATGCACCTCTAGGCGGTTCCTTTATGTGCCTCTAGGCGACTCCTTTATGTACCTCTAGGCCGCACTTTATGTGCCTCTAAGCGGCTCCTTTATGTACCTCTAGGCCGCCCTTTATGTGCCTCTAGGCGGCCCTTTATGTGCCTCTAGGCGGCCCCTTTATGTGCCTCTAGGCGGCCCTTTATGTGCCTCTAGGCGGCCCTTTATGTGCCTCTAGGCGGCTCCTTTATGTGCCTCTAGGCGGCCCTTTATGTTCCTCTAGGCGGCCCTTTATGTGCCTCTAGGCGGCCCCTTTATGTGCCTCTAGGCGGCCCCTTTATGCACCTCTAGTCGGCCCTTTATGTGCTCTAGGCGACCCCTTAATATGCCTCTAGGCGGCCCCTTTTTGTGCCTCTAGGCGGCCCTTTATGCACCTCTAGTCGGCCCTTTATGTGCTCTAGGCGACCCCTTAATGTGCCTCTAGGCGGCCCCTTTTTGTGCCTCTAGGCGGCCCTTTATGTTCCTCTAGGCGGCCCCTTTATGCACCTCTAGTCGGCCCTTTATGTGCCTCAAGGCGGCCCTTTATGTGCTCTAGGCGGCCCCTTTATATGCCTCTAGGCGGCCCCTTTATGCACCTCTAGTCGGCCCTTTATGTGCTCTAGGCGGCCCCTTAATGTGCCTCTAGTCGGCCCTTTATGCGCCTCTAAGCGGCCCTTTATGCACCTCTAGTCGGCCCTTTATGTGCTCTAGGCGGCCCCTTAATGTGCCTCTAGGCGGCCCCTTTATGTGCCTCAAGGCGGCTCCTTTATGTACCTCTAGGCGGCCCCTTTATGTGCCTCTAGGCGGGCCTTTATGTGCCTCTAGGCGGCCCTTTATGTACCTCTAGGCGGCCCCTTTATGTACCTCCAGGCGGCCCTTTATGTGCCTCTAGGCGGTCCCTTTATGTGCCTCTACGCGGCCCTTTATGCACCTCTAAGCGGCCCATTTATGTACCTCTAGGCGGCCCTTTATGTGCCTCTAGGCGGCCCTTTATGTGCCTCTAGGCGGCCCTTTATGTGCCTCTAGGCGGCCCTTTATGTGCCTCTCTTTATGTACCTCTAGGCGGCCCTTTATGTGCCTCTAGGCGGCCCTTTATGTGCCTCTAGGCGGCCCTTTATGTGCCTCTAGGCGGCCCTTTATGTACCTCTAGGCGGCCCTTTATGTGCCTCTAGGCGGTCCCTTTATGTACCTCTAGGCGGCCCTTTAAGTGCCTCTAGGCGGCCCCTTTATGTGCCTCTAGGCAGCCCTTTATGCGCCTCTAGGCAGCCCTTTATGTACCTCTAGGCGGTCCCTTTATGCACCTCTAGGCGGCTCATTTATGTGCCTCTAGGCGGCTCCTTTTTGAGGCTCAAGGCGACCCTTTATGTGCCTCTAGGCGGCCCCTTTATGTGCCTCTAGGCGGCCCCTTTATGTGCCTCTAGGCGGCTCCTTTATATGCCTCTAGGCGGCCCTTTATGTACCTCTAGGTGGCGCCTTTATGTACCTCTAGGCGGCCTTTATGTACCTACAGGTGGCCCCTTTATGTGCCTCTAGGCGGCCCTTTATGTGCCTCTAGGCAGCCCATTATGTGCCTCTAGGCGGCCCCTTTATGTGCTTCTAGGCGGCTCCTTTATGTGCCTCTAGGCGGCCCTCTATGCCTTCTAGGCGGCCCTTTATGTGCCTATAGGCGGCCCCTTTATGTGCCTCTAGGCGGCTCCTTTATGTGCCTCTAGACGGCCCTTTATGTGCCTCTAGGTGGCCCTTTGTGTGCCTCTAGGCGGCCCTTTATGTGCTTCTAGGCGGCCCTTTATGCGCCTCTAGGCGGCTCCTTTATGTGCCTCTAGGTGGCCCTTTATGTGCCTCTAGGCGGCCCTTTATGTGCTTCTAGGCGGCCCTTTATGCGCCTCTAGGCGGGCCTTTATGTGCCTCTAGGTGGCCCTTTATGTGCCTCTAGGCGGCCCTTTATGTGCCTCTAGGCGGCCCTTTATGTACCTCTAGGCGGCACCTTGATGCACCTCTAGGCGGCTCCTTTATGTGCCTCTAGGCGGCTCCTTTATGTGCCTCTATACGGGCCTTTATGTGCCTGTAGGTGGCACCTTGATGCACCTCTAGGCGGCACCTTGATGCGCTTCTAGCCGGCTCCTTTATGTGCCTCTAGGCGGCCCTTTATGTGCCTCTAGGCGGCACCTTGATGCGCTTCTAGGCGGCTCCTTTATGTACCTCTAGGCGGCTCCTTTATGTACCTCTAGGCGGCCCCTTTATGTACCTCTTGGCGGCTCCTTTATGTGCCTCTAGGCGGCTCCTTTATGTGCCTCTAGGCGGCTCCTTTATGTACCTCTAGGCGGCCCCTTTATGTGCCTCTAGGCGGCCCTTTATGTGCCTCTAGGCGGCCCTCTATGTGCCTCTAGGCGGCCCCTTTATGTGCCTCTAGGCGGCCCCTTTATGTGCCTCTAGGCGGCCCCTTTATGTGCCTCTAGGCGGCTCCTTTATGTGCCTCTAGGCGGCCCTCTATGTGCCTCTAGGCGGCCCTCTATGTGCCTCTAGGCGGCCCTTTATGTGCCTCTAGGCGGCTCCTTTATGTACCTCTAGGCGGCCCTTTATGCGCCTCTAGGCGGCCCTTTATGCGCCTCTAGGCGGCCCTCTATGTGCCTCTAGGCGGCCCTCTATGTGCCTCTAGGCGGCCCTTTATGTGCCTCTAGGCGGCTCCTTTATGTGCCTCTAGGCGGCCCTTTATGCGCCTCTAGGCGGCCCTTTATGTGCCTCTAGGCGGCTCCTTTATGTACCTCTAGGCGGCCCCTTTATGTGCCTCTAGGCGGCCCTTTATGCGCCTCTAGGCGGCTCCTTTATGTGCCTCTAGGCGGCTCCTTTATGAGCCTCTAGGCGGCCCTTAATGTGCCTCTAGGCGGCCCTTTATGTGCCTCTAGGCGGCCCTTTATGCGCCTCTAGGCGGCCCTTTATGTGCCTCTAGGCGGCTCCTTTATGTACCTCTAGGCGGCCCCTTTATGTGCCTCTAGGCGGCCCTTTATGCGCCTCTAGGCGGCTCCTTTATGTGCCTCTAGGCGGCTCCTTTATGAGCCTCTAGGCGGCCCTTTATGTGCCTCTAGGCGGCTCCTTTATGTACCTCTAGGCGGCCCCTTTATGTGCCTCTAGGCGGCCCTTTATGCGCCTCTAGGCGGCTCCTTTATGTGCCTCTAGGCGGCTCCTTTATGAGCCTCTAGGCGGCCCTTTATGTGCCTCTAGGCGGCCCTCTATGTGCCTTTAGGCGGCCCTTTATGCGCCTCTAGGCGGCCCTTTATGTGCTTCTAGGCGGCCTTTATGTGCCTCTAGGCGGCCCTTTATGTGCCTCTAGGCGGCCCTTTATGTGCCTCTAGGCGGCCCTTTATGCGCCTCTAGGCGGCCCTTTATGCGCCTCTAGGCGGCCCTTTATGCGCCTCTAGGCGGCCCCTTTATGTGTCTCTAAGCGGCCCTTTATGCGCCTCTAGGCAGCCCCTTTATGTGCCTCTAGGCGGCACTTTATGCGCCTCTAGGCGGCCCCTTTATGTGCCTCTAGGCGGCTCCTTTATGTGCCTCTAGGCGGCCCTTTATGCGCCTCCAGGTGGCACCTTTATGCGCGTCTAGGCGGCTCCTTTATGTGCCTCTAGGCGGCTCCTTTATATGCCTCTAGGCGGCCCTATATGTGCCTCTAGGCGGCTCCTTTATGTACCTCTAGGCGGCCCTTTATGCGCCTCCAGGTGGCCCCTTTATGTACCTCTAGGCGGCTCCTTTATGTGCCTCTAGGCGGCTCCTTTATGTACCTCCAGGCGGCCATTTTATGTGCCTCTAGGCGGCCATGTTATGTGCCTCTAGGCTGCCATTTTATGTGCCTCTAGTCGGCCATTTTATGTGCCTCTAGTCGGCCATTTTATGTGCCTCTAGGCGGCCCCTTTATGCGCCTCTAGGCGGCCATTTTATGTGCCTCTAGGCGGCCATTTTATGTGCCTCTAGGCGGCCATTTTATGTGCCTCTAGTCGGCCATTTTATGTGCCTCTAGGCGGCCCCTTTATGCGCCTCTAGGCGGCCATTTTATGTGCCTCTAGGCGGCCATTTTATGTGCCTCTAGGCGGCCATTTTATGTGCCTCTAGGCGGCCATTTTATGTGCCTCTAGGCGGCCCCTTTATGTACCTACAAGCGACCCATTATGTGCCTCCTGGCGGCCATTTTATGTGCCTCTAGGCGGCCATTTTATGTGCCTCTAGGCGGCCATTTTATGTGCCTCTAGGCGGCCATTTTATATGATGAGCCTCTACGCGGCCCGCCATCATTGCTCCTATAAGAGACTCTCAGGGGACGGAAGTTTACTTGTAGTAAACTCCATGTAAGTTGTTAACATTATACTGTGAATATTGTCCACAAGAGAGCGGAGGGGGAGAGGGCGATCTACACAGAAGCTCAGATGGGAACCCTTGCAAGAAAATAAATAAATAATTCAAAGCCTAATTAATATGATATAGCAAAGTTCGTGGTAGGGGGGTAGCTTTGGTACTCTTTAAAGTTGTACTCCCTACATATATGCCATTCCCTGTTGGGCACATACCCAGCAGGAATTACTGTTAGAAATTAGGTGAGGCTAGCTCCCTAAGTAGGGTCTTCTGGCTCGCATAGACAGAGAAGCAGACATTATTTATATTGATACAGATTTATCATTTCTTGTTCTATTTTGTGTTGATATAGTTAACAACTTATTATTACTACCTTCGATATAACTTTTCATCCTTTTGACAACATCAATAATGTCAACTATACTTTCCGAAGAATGTGTAAACATAGCTTCCTTAATCTCTCTTAATAAGGGAGATTTCTAATTCCTGAGATCAACTTCGTCATTCTTCTCTTTACGGGTTCAAGTTAAATTATGTCCAGTATATTGTATGTTGACCAAACTGAACTGCATAATCTAAATAGGTCCTTACAAGAGCAAGATAAAGGCAGAGAATAACATTACTAAATGCTACACCGTATATTTCTGTGTGAGAAAATGAGCACCATTACTCTACCTAAACCAGAAGCCAACACCACAATGATCACAGGAGTTAGGTCAAAATATTGACAAGTTTTAAGTTATAAAATATAACAAAATGCAGGAGGCAGACTTTGGAATTTTATTTGTTTTAGTGATCTCAAAAATGTATTTCTGACCCAATGTTTAACACTAACATCTTGTTTTAATAACGTTAAATTGTTCTTCCAGATGACAGAATTCTGAAGAGTATAAAGACAGAAGAAATTAAATAGTTAAAGAACAAATTGATAATAACAAATAAAGCTGGAACCGAATATTGCATTAACATGTGAACACATTTTGTAAAATTTGGTTTATTTGGAAATCACTTATATTTTTGGTCAATTAAGTGACTGTATTGTGGTTAATGCAGTCGGATCATCACCGATTACATCCGAGTTTGATTCCCTGGCAGTGTGAGATGCTCAGCCTCCTGATACCTCTGTTCACCTAGCAGTAAACATTAACCTGGAAATTAGTCAACTGTTGAGGGATGCATCCTGAGGAAGGTCTGTCGTTGGCTTAGGAAGGCCTACACAAGCCTAACAAGCTGCCCGTCTCCGACAGTGAGAAACAATGTTATGTTTTTAAACATAATATAATAACAAAACCAGCGTGGGACATTTACTGCTTGTGTGAAACTTGACAACAGTTGTGTGAGGTGAGAATCATACGGCCCAATATGGCGGCCTCGAGTCCTGTTATCCAACCGGAAGATGTGAACAGACTGCGGTATGGACTGGCTGTGACTAAGGCAGGACGAGACGCGCTAGCAAGTGTGTTTATGTGGTCGTACCGGGGCACCTTCCCAGTACTGACTTACCTCACTCAGAACTTGGGGTACACCAATGCTCAGTACAGGCGTGTCTTCGATGCTCACCAGAGGGATAAACTCGAAGCTTCCTCTGACGCGGCAACTTTTGACATCACCCTGTTGTATAAACTCCTGCAACGTGTGTGTGGTTTGGCTAAGATGAATGACCCCACGTGGACCACTCCAGGGCCTCGGGGACCATCACTTGAACACCTCATTTACAAGCTGAAGAAACACCGAAACACGTTGGCCCATGATAATGTGGGAATGTCAGAGCAAGATCTTACGTCAACACTGACGGAGCTCAGTGGCTTATTGGCTAAGATGCTGGCTGAGGCCGTCGTCCGGTGTGGGATAAACAGCCAGGATGTGGACCACGTGACCAGAGATGTCACCAAGTATATTGGTGGTCTGCTAGCGAAGGTCAGAGAGCCGCTGGATCCCTCAGATGTGGCGCACTTGCCTCAGCTCCGCCAGGAGATTAAGATGTTCAGAAGCCACATCACAGAAGAGGTTCAACAGATGAGCAAGCAGGAGCTAACTGACGGGTATAAACTGCTGTACCAGATTGTTCCCGCACCCTGGCTCCTCCTCAACATTAAATACAACCCAAGTCTTGCTTTTACACGACTGCGACTTCTTGAAGATCCCGTCATAGGGGCAAGACCCTCCGACGCTGCCAAGGGTCAGGATATAAACTATGAAGACATCTTGAGTATGAGACGAGAGGACGGAAGAGTCCCTCAGTGTGTCCTCCTGACGGGGGAAGGTGGTATGGGCAAGACAACTTTACTCAAGCTCATCCTCGAGAAGTGGGTAAAGGAACCTGCTGCCATACGTCTCCTGGGCACTGTGGACCTCGTTTTCTATGTACAGTGCAGGGACTCACATCTTAATACCTTCGATGATCTCCTCCGCCAGTTGCTGCCTCAAACACTTCGTGATTCTGGTGCCGACTTCCAGCTGTTTAAGGAGATAATATTGAGCTTAAATATATTAGTCCTGATTGACGGCTACGACGAGGTCAACGACCATTCAGGAAGGCTGGTGAAGGAGCTGTTGCACCTGCCTGGCAAGGATGTGAGGTTGGTGATAACCACACGGCCGGGGTGGGACCAACAACTGTCACAGCTCGTCCCAGACACCAGACCTCCCTGCAACATCCTCGTCTTGGGCATCACTCCAGAACGTCGCGTGGAGTTCGCCGAGAGAACCATCAAGGTGCTGGTGGCGGGAGAGTGCCAACGGAGTGTCATCACAGGGAGGTTTACCCAGCAGCTGGAGCAGATGAGTCAGTTCCTGGGTGAGTACCTCAACACTCCACTCACCTTGACCTTGTTGGCGCTGCTGTGTGTCGAGGCTCCAGATGAATTTAACAACCTCACCACAAACACTCAAGTCTACGAGAAGATTCATGACTTCATAACCAGTAAACTGGTGTCCAGACTCACAGACAAACATGTGACCGAATCCAAAGGAAAATGTGACGAAAATGTGAAAAAGTTTTTGAGGTTCTTTGAAGAGATTAGTTTAAGAGGGATCCAGAGGCAGGAGTACGACCTTCGGCCGGAGACGGAAGCGGAGATTAGGGAGAAGTGTGACACTCTGGAACTGCCGCAGGAGGAGGTCTTGTCCAACTATTTCACAAGAACCAGCTACCGTCGGGGCCTCAGTGTGGTGTGGGTGTTTGGCTATTTTCACGCCAGGTACCAGGAGTATTGTGCCAGCAGGGGGCTGGTCGATCTCTTGTTGAAGGCTGAGCAAGACCGAGGTGATCCAGCATCACACCGTGTGTCAGGGGAAAGCTCTACAATCATTGACCTCTTGGTGGATGTTGTACGAAAGGAAAAACGCTCCTTGGAAGATCACCTGAGAGGGTCAACGTTTGATATTAGCGCCGTGCAACATGAGCTTTGGGCGCACCACAGATGGCAGAACATTTTAGTCAGCACTACCGGGGTGCTGTGTGCCCGGAGAGTAGAGCACAAGTTCATTACTCACATAATTGACCTGTGTAACATGGTTACACTTGAGACTGACGAGCTGTTGAATCATGTAGCAGAGTCCCGCGGGAGTGAGCACGTCATCCAAGCCGTGTGTGAGAAGCTGCGTACAGAACACAGGTGGAGAATAGAGAGTGTTGACTCGTGGGTTGTCCTGCCGCTTGTTCTTAAGAAGGTGACACCTAAGAACATTTACCTAAACATAAAGGATACACCCCAACTAAAGCAGCGCCTGTCTGCACTGTCAGAGCTGGCAACAATGAAGGTAACCATATCCTTAGGTCTAGGCGATAGTTTAGACAGCAAAGACGGAAATATTGATAAATCAAAACAATGTTTGGAGAGGCTGACAGCCCCCGGCAGTAAGTGTACCTTAGAGGGGTTTGAGGGTCACTTGTCTGAGGCAGCCATACCCCTCCTGCCTCACACCCTCGAGAGCCTCGACCTGTACCTCACACTACAGCAACTGCCCGTCCTCATCCGTCACCTGCCTCACCTTCCTCACCTGCAGCGTCTTGGTAAATATTCATATTTTCCACCATAATTTTTAGAGTTATTTATTAATACCAAAATTACGCAAAGAGCTTCATTCGTCATGTTTAATATAGTAATTCAGATTTACATTGTTTACATATATGTTTACAACCTTATGGACGAAAGATTCCTTATATTGTTTACAAACATAATCACCTTAAGGGAGACAAACACCTGATATTGTTTACAAATATAGTCACCTTAAGGGTGACAAACACCTTATATTGTTTACAAATATAGTCACCTTAAGAGCGACAAACACCTTATATTGTTTACAAATATAGTCTCCTTAAGGGTGACAAACACCTTATATTGTTTACAAATATAGTCACCTTAAGGGCGACAAACACCTTATATTGTTTACAAATATATTCATCTTATGGACGACAAACACCTGATATTGTTTACAAATATAGTCACCTTAAGGGTGACAAACACCTTATACTGTTTACAAATATAGTCACCTTAAGGGTGACAAACACCTTATATTGTTTACAAATATAGTCACCTTAAGGGTGACAAACACCTGATATTGTTTACAAATATAGTCACCTTAAGGGTGACAAACACCTTATATTGTTTACAAATATAGTCACCTTAAGGGTGACAAACACCTTATATTGTTTACAAATATAGTCACCTTAAGGGCGACAAACACCTTATATTGTTTACAAATATATTCATCTTATGGACGACAAACACCTGATATTGTTTACAAATATAGTCACCTTAAGGGTGACAAACACCTTATATTGTTTACAAATATAGTCACCTTAAGAGCGACAAACACCTTATATTGTTTACAAATATAGTCACCTTAAGGGTGACAAACACCTTATATTGTTTACAAATATAGTCACCTTAAGAGCGACAAACACCTTATATTGTTTACAAATATAGTCTCCTTAAGGGTGACAAACACCTTATATTGTTTACAAATATAGTCACCTTAAGGGCGACAAACACCTTATATTGTTTACAAATATATTCATCTTATGGACGACAAACACCTGATATTGTTTACAAATATAGTCACCTTAAGAGCGACAAACACCTTATATTGTTTACAAATATAGTCACCTTAAGGGTGACAAACACCTTATATTGTTTACAAATATAGTCACCTTAAGGGTGACAAACCTTCTACTTTGATTACAAATATAGACTTATTAAGGGCGACTACTCCATGAATAATAAATTTTCGAAACATTCCGCTGCTGTATATATTCTTGTGCATAAATAATTTCATGAAGTATTTAGCGACGCCAAACTTTTGGTTCAGATGACTTACCACTTTGACTTTGACTCGTGGTACAGATCTCCTTTCACTGTGACCTAATTCCTGTTCAGGATGACCTTTCACTGTGACCTAATTCCTGTTCAAGATGACCTTTCACTGTGACCTAATTCCTGTTCAAGATGACCTTTCACTCTGACCTAATTCCTGTCCAAGATGACCTTTCACTGTGACCTAATTCCTGTTTAAGATGACCTTTCACTGTGACCTAATTCCTGTTCAGGATGACCTTTCACTGTGACCTAATTCCTGTTCAGGATGACCTTTCACTGTGACCTAATTCCTGTTCAGGATGACCTTTCACTGTGACCTAATTCCTGTTCAAGATGACCTTTCACTGTGACCTAATTCCTGTTTAAGATGACCTTTTACTGTGACCTAATTCCTGTTCAGGATGACCTTTCACTGTGACCTAATTCCTGTCCAAGATGACCTTTTACTATGACCTTGATCCCTTGGTTAATTAGACCTTCCGTAACTTTGATCCTTAATTCAGGTGACCCATCTATCCCTGTGACCTTGATACTTTGTCCAGATGACCTTTCACTGTGACCTTGACTTAGTTTATATGACCTTCTAATGCGACCTTGACCATTGATAAAGATGACCATGACTGTGACCTTGACCATGATACAGATGACCTTGACCATTGATACAGATGACCTTGACCATTGACACAGGTGACCTTGACTGTGACCTTGACCATTGACACAAATGACCTTGACCATTGATACAGATGACCTTGACCATTGATACAGATAAACTTGACAATTGATACAGATAACCTTGACTGTGACCTTGACAATTGATACAGATAACCTTGACTGTAACCTTGACCATTGATACAGATAACCTTGACAATTAATACAGATAACCTTGACTGTGACTTTGACAATTGATACAGATAACCTTCACCATTGATACAGATGACCTTGACTGTGACCTTGACAATTGATACAGATAACCTTGACTGTGACCTTGACAATTGATACAGATAACCTTGACTGTGACCTTGACAATTGATACAGATAACCTTGACTGTGACCTTGACAATTGATACAGATGACCTTGACAATTGCTACAGATGACCTTGACCATTGATACAGATGACCTTGACCATGATACAGATGACCTTGACAATTGCTACAGATGACCTTGACCATTGATACAGATGACCTTGACCATGATACAGATGACCTTGACCATTGATACAGATGACCTTGACCATTGATGACAGATGACCTTGACCATTGATACAGATGACCTTGACCATTGCTACAGATGACCTTGGCCATTGATACAGATGACCTTGACCATTGATACAGATGACCTTGACCGTGGCTTTTAAAAGCTATTAATACATAGTTTAGATGCTATTAATACTGTCCAAAATACGGACTTGTCATCAGGTAATAAACCCAGCAGTAAGGTGAGTGGATAGCTCAGTATGTCTTCTTGTTATATCTTAGAACATACCAGTAACGACCGTCACTGTATCTCAGTGTATGTCTTCAGGCATTAACCTGGACGCCTGGAGCAACGTGGACCCGGACACCCTGGACGCCAGGAGGTACGTGGACCCGGACACCCTGGACGCCACGGGCTACGTGGACCCGGACACCCTGGGCGCCACGGGCTACGTGAACCCGGACACCCTGGACGCCACGGGCTACGTGGACCCGGACACCCTGGACACTCTGCAGTACCAGGGTAGGATACTCAGCCTGTCCATCTGGCGGCGCCACACTGATGACGACCCCGCCATAGAATGGTGCTGCCGCCTGGTGGCTCAGCTGTGTCCTCTCTCAAGAGGAGGGTATAGTCGCCTGTACTGTAGAGTCCTGGACTTCTCTTACGAGCCATTCACCTGTACGTATTGACTACATTTTAACACGTGAATATCTGTAACTCAGTTGTTTAATTCACAGTGCTTCCAGTGGTTTCAAAAATATTTTTACATTAAAAGTCATGAATTAGAGAACTTATAAGGCTTCTTGAGTAACTTTGAGCACCGTTTAGCGACCAAGAATATTCATTAAGCAAGCTTCACTGCTTATAAGATAACACTGATCAATATTTAGCCCAACATTGTCTTGCTTAATACAAGCTAGACTTACTTGATATAAGTTTTCTTTGGCATGAGTGTGTGACATAGACAGGTGTGGGTGGGGAGAGTAGCCAGGTGTGGGCTTTAGTGTTCCCTCTCATGTGCAGGTGTGGGTGGGGAGAGTAGCCAGGTGTGGGCTTCCGTGTTCCCTCTCATCTACAGGTGTGGGGAGGGAGAGTAGCCAGGTGTGGGCTTTAGTGTTCCCTCTCATGTACAGGTGTGGGTGGGGAGAGTAGCCAGATGTGGGCTTTAGTGTTCCCTCTCATGTGCAGGTGTGGGTGGGGAGAGTAGCCAGGTGTGGGCCACTACCTCTGCACCACTACCCTCCTCCTCCTCTGCACCTCTACCCTCCTCCTCCTCTGCACCACTACCCTCCTCCTCTGCACCACTACCCTCCTCCTCCTCTGCACCACTACCCTCCTCCTCTGCACCACTACCCTCCTCCTCCTCTGCACCACTACCCTCCTCCTCCTCTGCACTACTACCCTCCTCCTCTACACCACTACCCTCCTCCTCTGCACCACTACCCTCCTCCTCCTCTGCACCACTACCCTCCTCCTCCTCTGCACCACTACCCTCCTCCTCTGCACCACTACCCTCCTCCTCCTCTGCACCACTACCCTCCTCCTCCTCTGCACTACTACCCTCCTCCTCTGCACCACTACCCTCCTCCTCTGCACCACTACCCTCCTCCTCCTCAGCACCACTACCCTCCTCCTCTGCACCACTACCCTCCTCCTCTGCACCACTATCGTCATCCTCCTCTGCACCACTACCCTCCTCCTAATCTGCATCACTACCCACCTCCTTCTCCTCTGCACCACTACCCTTCTCCTCCTCAGTACCACTACCCTCCTACTCTGCACCACTACGCTCCTCCTCCGCACCACTACCCTCCCCCTCCTCCTCTGCACCTCTACTCTCCTCTTCCTCTGCACCACTACCCTTCCCCTGCTCAGCACCACTACCCTCCTCTTCCTCTGAACCACTACCCTCCTCCTACTCTGCACCACTACCCTCCTCCTCCTCTGCACCACTACCCTCCTCCTCCTCTGCACCACTACGCTCCTCCTCCTCTGCACCACAACCCTCCTCCTCTGCACCACTACCCTACTCCTATGCACCACTACCCTCCTCCTCTGCACCACTTCCCTACTCCTATGCACCACTACACTCCTCCTCTGCACCACTTCCCTACTCCTATGCACCACTACCCTTCTCCTCCTCTGCACCACAACCCTCTTCCTCCTCTGTACCACTTCCCGCCTCCTCCTCTCCACCACTACCCTCCTCCTCCTCTGCACCACTACCCTCCCCCTCCTCTGCACCACTACCCTCCTCCTCCTCTACACCACTACCCTCCTCCTCCTCTACACCACTACCCTCCTCCTCTGCACCACTATCCTCCTCCTCTGCACCACTACCCCCTCCTCCTCTGCACCACTACCCTCCTCCTCTGCACCACTACCCTCCTCCTCTGCACCACTACAATCCTCCTCCTCTGCACCACTACCCTCCTCCTCTGCACCACTACCCTCCTCCTCTGCACCACTACCCTCCTCCTCTGCACCACTACAATCCTCCTCCTCTGCACCACTACCCTCCTCCTCTGCACCACTACCCTCCTCCTCTGCACCATTACTCAACCCCTCCTTTGCCCTACTACCCTCCTCCTCTGCACCACTACCCTCCTCCTCTGCACCACAACCCTCCTCCTCCACCACTACCCTCCTCCTCCTCTGCACCACTACCCTCTTCCTCCTCTGCACCACTACTCTCCTCCCCCTCTGCACCACTACCCTCCTCTTCCTCCACCACTACCCTCCTCCTCCTCTGCACCACTACCCTCTTCCTCCTCTGCACCACTACTCTCCTCCTCCTCTGCACCACTATCCTCCTCCTCCTTTGAACCACTACCCTCCTCCTCCACTGCACCACTTCCCTCCTCCTCTCTGCACCACTACCCTCCTCCTCCTCCGCACCACTACCCTCCTCCTCCTCCTCTGCACCACAACCCTCCTCCTCTGCACCACTACACTCCTTCTCCTCTGCACCACTATCCTCCTCTTCTGCACCACTACCCTCCTCCTCTGCACCACTACTCTCCTCCTCCTCTGCACCACTATCCTCCTCCTCTGAATTACTACCCTCCTCCTCCTCTGCACCACTTCCCTCCTCCTCTCTGCACCACTACCATCCTCCTCCTCTGCACCACTACTCTCCTCCTCCTCCGCACCACTACTCTCCTCCTCCTTCGCACCACTACCTTCCTCCTCCTCCTCCTCTGCACCACTTCCCTCCTACTCCTCTGCACCACTTCCCTCCTCCTCTCTGCACCACTACCATCCTCCTCCTCCGAACCACTACCCTCCTCCTTTACACCACTACCCTCCTCCTCTGCACCCCTGCCCTCCTCCTCTGCACCACTACCCTCCTCCCACTCTGCACCACTACTCTCCTCCTCCTGTGCACCACTATCCTCCTCCTCTGGACCACTACCCTCCTCCTCCTCTGCACCACTTCCCTCCTCCTCGTCTGCACCACTACCCTCCTCCTCTGCACCACTATCCTCCTATTCTGCACCACTACCCTCCTCCCCCTCTGAACCACTACCCTCATCCTCCTCTGCACCACTACCCTCCTCCTCCTCCTCTGCACCACTACCCTCCTCCTCCTCTGAACCAGTACCCTCCTCCTCCTCTGCACCAGAACCCTCCTCCTCCTCTGCACCACTACCCTCCTCCTCCTCCTCTGCACCACTACTCTCCTCCTCTGCACCACTACCCTCCTCCTCCTCTGCACCAGAACCCTCCTCCTCCTCTGCACCACTACCCTCCTCCTCCTCTGCACCACTACCCTCCTCCTCCTCTGCACCACTACCCTCCTCCTCCTCTGCACCACTACCCTCCTCCTCCTCTGCACCACTACCCTCCTCCTCTGCACCACTACCCTCCTCCTCCTCTGCACCACTACCCTCCTCCTCCTCTGCACCACTACCCTCCTCCTCCTCCTCTGCACCACTACCCCCTCCTCCTCCTCTGCACCACTACCCTCCTCCTCCTCTGCACCACTACCCTCCTCCTCCTCTGCACCACTACCCTCCTCCTCTGCACCACTACCCTCCTCCTCCTCTGCACCACTACCCTCCTCCTCCTCTGCACCACTACCCTCCTCCTCTGCACCACTACCCTCCTCCTCCTCTGCACCACTACCCTCCTCCTCCTCTGCACCACTACCCTCCTCCTCCTCTGCACCACTACCCTCCTCCTCCTCTGCACCACTACCCTCCTCCTCCTCTGCACCACTACCCTCCTCCTCCTCTGCACCACTACCCTCCTCCTCCTCTGCACCACTACCCTCCTCCTCTGCACCACTACCCTCCTCCTCTGCACCACTACCCACCTCCTCCTCTGCACCACTACCCTCCTCCTCCTCTGCACCACTACCCCCTCCTCCTCTGCACCACTACCCTCCTCCTCCTCTGCACCACTACCACTACCCTCCTCCTCTGCACCACTACCCTCCTCCTCCTCTGCACCACTACCCTCCTCCTCCTCCTCTGCACCACTACCCTCCTCCTCCTCCTCCTCTGCACCACTACCCTCCTCCTCCTCTGCACCACTACCCCCCCTCCTCCTCTGCACCACTACCCTCCTCCTCTGCACCACTACCCTCCTCCTCTGCACCACTACCCCTCCTCCTCTGCACCACTACCCCTCCTCCTCCTCTGCACCACTCTGCACCCTCCTCCTCTGCACCACTACCCTCCTCCTCCTCTGCACCACTACCCTCCTCCTCCTCTGCACCACTACCCTCCTCCTCTGCACACTACCCTCCTCTACTGCACCACTACCCTCCTCCTCTGCACCACTACCCTCCTCCTCCTCCTCTGCACCACTACCCTCCTCCTCCTCTGCACCACTACCCTCCTCCTCCTCTGCAACACTACCCTCCTCCTCCTCTGCACCACTACCCTCCTCCTCCTCTGCACCACTACCCTCCTCCTCCTCTGCACCACTACCCTCCTCCTCCTCTGCACCACTACCCTCCTCCTCCTCTGCACCACTACCCTCCTCCTCCTCTGCACCACTACCCTCCTCCTCCTCTGCACCACTACCCTCCTCCTCCTCTGCACCACTACCCTCCTCCTCCTCTGCACCACTACCCTCCTCCTCCTCTGCACCACTACCCTCCTCCTCCTCTGCACCACTACCCTCCTCCTCCTCTGCACCACTACCCCCTCCTCCTCCTCTGCACCACTACCCTCCTCCTCTGCACCACTACCCTCCTCCACTGCACCACTACCCTCCTCCTCCTCTGCACCACTACCCTCCCTCCTCTGCACCACTACCCTCCTCCTCCTCTGCACCACTACCACTACTGCACCACTCCTCCTCCTCTGCACCACTACCCTCCTCCTCCTCTGCACCACTACCCTCCTCCTCCTCTGCACCACTACCCTCCTCCCTCTGCACCACTACCCTCCTCCTCCTCTGCACCACTACCCTCCTCCTCCTCTGCACCACTACCCTCCTCCTCCTCTGCACCACTACCCTCCTCCTCCTCCTCCTACCCTCCTCCACCACTGCACCCTCCTCCTCCTCTGCACCACTACCCTCCTCCTCCTCTGCACCACTACCCTCCTCCTCCTCTGCACCACTACCCTCCTCCTCTGCACCACTACCCTCCTCCTCCTCTGCACCACTACCCTCCCCTCCTCCTCTGCACCACTACCCTCCTCCTCCTCTGCACCACTACCCTCCTCCTCCTCTGCACCACTACCCTCCTCCTCCTCTGCACCACTACCCTCCTCCTCCTCTGCACCACTACCCTCCTCCTCCTCTGCACCACTACCCTCCTCCTCTGCACCACTACCCTCCTCCTCCTCTGCACCACTACCCTCCTCCTCCTCTGCACCACTACCCTCCTCCTCCTCTGCACCACTACCCTCCTCCTCCTCTGCACCACTACCCTCCTCCTCCTCTGCACCACTACCCTCCTCCTCCTCTGCACCACTACCCTCCTCCTCCTCTGCACCACTACCCTCCTCCTCCTCCTCTGCACCACTCCTCCTCCTCCTCTGCACCACTACCCTCCTCCTCCTCTGCACCACTACCCTCCTCCTACTCTGCACCACTACCCTCCTCCTCCTCTGCACCACTACCCTCCTCCTCCTCTGCACCACCCTCCTCCTCCTCCTCCTCTACCCTCCACCCTCTGCACCACTACCCTCCTCCTCCTCTGCACCACTACCCTCCTCCTCCTCTGCACCACTACCCTCCTCCTCCTCTGCACCACTACCCTCCTCCTCCTCTGCACCACTACCTCCTCCTCTCCTCCTCCTCTGCACCACTACCCTCCTCCTCCTCTGCACCACTACCCTCCTCCTCCTCTGCACCACTACCCTCCTCCTCCTCTGCACCACTACCCTCCTCCTCCTCCTATGCACCACTACCGCCTCCTCCTCTGCACCACTACCCTCCTCCTCTGCACCACTACCCTCCTCCTCCTCTGCACCACTACCCTCCTCCTCCTCTGCACCACTACCCTCCTCCTCCTCTGCACCACTACCCTCCTCCTCCTCTGCACCACTACCCTCCTCCTCCTCTGCACCACTACCCTCCTCCTCCTCTGCACCACTACCCTCCTCCTCCTCTGCACCACTACCCTGCTCCTCCTCTGCACCACTACCCTCCTCCTCCTCTGCACCACTACCCTCCTCCTCCTCTGCACCACTACCCTCCTCCTCTGCACCACTACTACCCTCCTCCTCTGCACCACTACCCTCCTCCTCCTCTGCACCACTACCCTCCTCCTCCTCTGCACCACTACCCTCCTCCTCCTCTGCACCACTACCCTCCTCCTCTGCACCACTACCCTCCTCCTCCTCTGCACCACTACCCTCCTCCTCCTCTGCTCTGCACCACTACCCTCCTCCTCTGCACCACTACCCTCCTCCTCTGCACCACTACCCTCCCTCCTCTGCACCACTACCACTACCCTCCTCCTCCTCTGCACCACTACCCTCCTCCTCCTCTGCACCACTACCCTCCTCCTCTGCACCACTACCCTCCTCCTCTGCACCACTACCCTCCTCCTCCTCTGCACCACTACCCTCCTCCTCCTCTGCACCACTACCCTCCTCCTCCTCTGCACCACTACCCTCCCTCCTCTGCACCACTACCCTCCTCCTCCTCTGCACCACTACCCTCCTCCTCCTCTGCACCACTACCCTCCTCCTCCTCTGCACCACTACCCTCCTCCTCCTCTGCACCACTACCCCCTCCTCCTCTGCACCACTACCCTCCTCCTCCTCTACCCACCACCACTACCCTCCTCCTCTGCACCACTACCCCCTCCTCCTGCACCACTACCCTCCTCCTCCTCCACTACCACTACCCTCCTCCTCCTCTGCACCACTACCCTCCTCCTCCTCTGCTTCACTACCCTCCTCCTCCTCTGCACCACTACCCTCCTCCTCTGCACCACTACCCTCCTCCTCCTCTGCACCACTCCCCTCCTCCTCCTCTGCACCACTACCCTCCTCCTCCTCTGCACCACTACCCTCCTCCTCCTCTGCACCACTACCCTCCTCCTCCTCTGCACCACTACCCTCCTCCTCCTCTGCACCACTACCCTCCTCCTCCTCTGCACCACTACCCTCCTCCTCTGCACCACTACCCTCCTCCTCCTCTGCACCACTACCCTCCTCCTCCTCTGCACCACTACCCTCCTCCTCCTCTGCACCACTACCCTCCTCCTCCTCTGCACCACTACCCTCCTCCTCTGCAACACTACCCTCTTCCTCCTCTGCACCACTACCCTCCTCCTCCTTTTCCTCTGCATCACTACCCTCCTCCTCTGCACCACTACCCTCCTCCTCTGCACTACTACCCTCCTTTTCTGCACCACACCCTCCTCCTCCTCTGCACCACTCCCCTCCTCCTCCTCTACACCGCTACCCTCATCCTCCTCTGCACCACTTCCCTCCTCCTCCTCTGCACCACTACCCTCCTCCTCCTCTGCACCACTACCCTCCTCCTCCTCTGCACCACTACCCTCCTCCTCCTCTGCACCACTACCCTCCTCCTCTGCACCACTACCCTCCTCCTCTGCTCCACTACCCTCCTCCTCCTCTGCACCACTACCCTCCTCCTCCTCTGCACCACTACCCTCCTCCTCCTCTGCACCACTACCCTCCTCCTCCTCTGCACCACTACCCTCCTCCTCCTCTGCACCACTACCCTCCTCCTCCTCTGCACCACTACCCTCCTCCTCCTCTGCACCACTACCCTCCTCCTCCTCTGCACCACTACCCTCCTCCTCCTCTGCACCACTACCCTCCTCCTCCTCTGCACCACTACCCTCCTCCTCCTCTGCACCACTACCCTCCTCCTCCTCTGCACCACTACCCTCCTCCTCCTCTGCACCACTACCCTCCTCCTCCTCCTCTGCACCACTACTACCCTCCTCCTCCTCTGCACCACTACCCTCCTCCTCCTCTGCACCACTACCCTCCTCCTCCTCTGCACCACTACCCTCCTCCTCCTCTGCACCACTACCCTCCTCCTCCTCTGCACCACTACCCTCCTCCTCCTCTGCACCACTACCCTCCTCCTCCTCTGCACCACTACCCTCCTCCTCCTCTGCACCACTACCCTCCTCCTCCTCTGCACCACTACCCTCCTCCTCCTCTGCACCACTACCCTCCTCCTCCTCTGCACCACTACCCTCCTCCTCCTCTGCACCACTACCCTCCTCCTCCTCTGCACCACTCCTCCTCCTCTGCACCACTACCCTCCTCCTCCTCTGCACCACTACCCTCCTCCTCCTCTGCACCACTACCCTCCTCCTCCTCTGCACCACTACCCTCCTCCTCCTCTGCACCACTACCCTCCTCCTCCTCTGCACCACTACCCTCCTCCTCCTCTGCACCACTACCCTCCTCCTCCTCTGCACCACTACCCTCCTCCTCCTCTGCACCACTACCCTCCTCTCTCCTCTACCCACCACTACCACTACCCTCCTCCTCCTCTGCACCACTACCCTCCTCCTCCTCTGCACCACTACCCTCCTCCTCCTCTGCACCACTACCCTCCTCCTCCTCTGCACCACTACCCTCCTCCTCCTCTGCACCACTACCCTCCTCCTCCTCTGCACCACTACCCTCCTCCTCCTCTGCACCACTACCCCCTCCTCCTCTGCACCACTACCCTCCTCCTCCTCTGCACCACTACCCTCCTCCTCCTCTGCACCACTACCCTCCTCCTCCTCTGCACCACTACCCTCCTCCTCCTCTGCACCACTACCCTCCTCCTCCTCTGCACCACTACCCTCCTCCTCCTCTGCACCACTACCCTCCTCCTCCTCTGCACCACTACCCTCCTCCTCCTCTGCACCACTACCCTACCCTCCTCCTCTGCACCACTACCCTCCTCCTCCTCTGCACCACTACCCCTCCTCCTCTGCACCACTACCCCCACCACTACCCTCCTCCTCCTCTGCACCACTACTCCTCCTCCTCCTCTGCACCACTCCTCCTCTGCACCACTACCCTCCTCCTCTGCACCACTACCCTCCTCCTCTGCACCACTACCCTCCTCCTCCTCTGCACCACTCCTCCTCTGCACCACTACCCCCTCCTCCTCTGCACCACTACCCTCCTCCTCCTCTGCACCACTACCCTCCTCCTCCTCTGCACCACTACCCTCCTCCTCCTCTGCACCACACTACCCTCCTCCTCTGCACCACTACCCTCCTCCTCCTCTGCACCACTACCCTCCTCCTCCTCTGCACCACTACCCTCCTCCTCCTCTGCACCACTACCCTCCTCCTCCTCTGCACCACTACCCTCCTCCTCCTCTGCACCACTACCCTCCTCCTCCTCTGCACCACTACCCTCCTCCTCCTCTGCACCACTACTCCTCCTCCTCCTCTGCACCACTACCCTCCTCCTCCTCTGCACCACTACCCTCCTCCTCCTCTGCACCACTACCCCCTCCTCCTCCTCTGCACCACCCTCCTCCTCCTCTGCACCACTACCCTCCTCCTCCTCTGCACCACTACCCTCCTCCTCCCCTCCTCCTCCTCTGCACCACTACCCTCCTCCTCCTCTGCACCACTACCCTCCTCCTCCTCTGCACCACTACCCTCCTCCTCCTCTGCACCACTACCCTCCTCCTCCTCTGCACCACTACCCTCCTCCTCCTCTGCACCACTACCCTCCTCCTCCTCTGCACCACTACCCTCCTCCTCCTCTGCACCACTACCCTCCTCCTCCTCTGCACCACTACCCTCCTCCTCCTCTGCACCACTACCTCCTCCTCCTCTGCACCACTACCCTCCTCCTCCTCTGCACCACTACCCTCCTCCTCCTCTGCACCACTACCCTCCTCCTCTGCACCACTACCCTCCTCCTCCTCTGCACCACTACCCTCCCTCCCTCACTACACCACTCCTCTGCACCCTCCTCCTCCTCTGCACCACTACCCTCCTCCTCCTCTGCACCACTACCCTCCTCCTCCTCTGCACCACTACCCTCCTGCACCACTACCCTCCTCCTCCTCTGCACCACTACCCTCCTCCTCCTCTGCACCACTACCCTCCTCCTCCTCTGCACCACTACCCTCCTCCTCCTCTGCACCACTACCCTCCTCCTCCTCTGCACCACTACCCTCCTCCTCCTCTGCACCACTACCCTCCTCCTCCTCTGCACCACTACCCTCCTCCTCCTCTGCACCACTACCCTCCTCCTCCTCTGCACCACTACCCTCCTCCTCTGCACCACTACCCTCCTCCTCCTCTGCACCACTACCCTCCTCCTCCTCTGCACCACTACCCTCCTCCTCCTCTGCACCACTACCCTCCTCCTCCTCTGCACCACTACCCTCCTCCTCCTCTGCACCACTACCCTCCTCCTCCTCTGCACCACTACCCTCCTCCTCCTCTGCACCACTACCCTCCTCCTCCTCTGCACCACTACCCTCCTCCTCCTCTGCACCACTACCACTACCCTCCTCCTCTGCACCACTACCCTCCTCCTCCTCTGCACCACTACCCTCCTCCTCCTCTGCACCCCCTACCCTCCTCCTCTGCACCACTACCCTCCTCCTCCTCTGCACCACTACCCTCCTCCTCCTCTGCACCACTACCCTCCTCCTCCTCTGCACCACTACCCTCCTCCTCCTCTGCACCACTACCCTCCTCCTCCTCTGCACCACTACCCCCTCCTCCTCTGCACCACTACCCTCCTCCTCCTCTGCACCACTACCCTCCTCCTCCTCTGCACCACTACCCTCCTCCTCCTCTGCACCACTACCCTCCTCCTCCTCTCTGCACCACTACCCTCCTCCTCCTCTGCACCACTACTACCCTCCTCCTCTGCACCACTACCCTCCCCCTACTCTGCACCACTACCCTCCTCCTCCTCTGCACCACTACCCTCCTCCTCCTCTGCACCACTACCCTCCTCCTCCTCTGCACCACTACCCTCCTCCTCCTCTGCACCACTACCCTCCTCCTCTGCACCACTACCCTCCTCCTCCTCTGCACCACTACCCTCCTCCTCCTCTGCACCACTCCTCCCCCTCCTCCTCTGCACCACTACCCTCCTCCTCCTCTGCACCACTACCCTCCTCCTCCTCTGCACCACTACCATCCTCCTCCTCTTCACCACTACCCTCCTCCTCTGCACCACTACCCTCCTCCTCCTCTGCACCACTACCCTCCTCCTCTGCACCACTACCCTCCTCCTCTGCACCACTTCCCTCCACTTCCTCTGCACCACTACCCTCCTCCTCCTCTGTACCACTACCCTAATCCTCCTCTGCACCACTACCCTCCTCCTCCTCTGCACCACTACCCTCCTCCTCCTCTGCACCACTACCCTCCTCCTCCTCTGCACCACTACCCCCTCCTCCTCTGCACCACTACTCCTCCCCTGCACCACTCCTCCTCCTCTGCACCACCACTACCCCCTCCTCCTCTGCACCACTACCCTCCTCCTCCTCTGCACCACTACCCTCCTCCTCCTCTGCACCACTACCCTCCTCCTCCTCTGCACCACTACCCTCCTCCTCCTCTGCACCACTACCCCCTCCTCCTCTGCACCACTACCCTCCTCCTCCTCTGCACCACTACCCTCCTCCTCCTCTGCACCACTACCCTCCTCCTCTGCACCACTACCCTCCTCCTCCTCTGCACCACTACCCTCCTCCTCCTCTGCACCACTACCCTCCTCCTACTCTGCACCACTACCCTCCTCCTCCTCTGCACCACTACCCTCCTCCTCTGCACCACTACCCTCCTCCTCCTCTGCACCACTACCCTCCTCCTCCTCTGCACCACTACCCTCCTCCTCCTCTGCACCACCACTACCCTCCTCCTCCTCTGCACCACTACCCTCCTCCTCCTCTGCACCACTACCCTCCTCCTCCTCTGCACCACTACCCTCCTCCTCCTCTGCACCACTACCCTCCTCCTCCTCTGCACCACTACCCTCCTCCTCCTCTGCACCACTACCCTCCTCCTCCTCTGCACCACTACCCTCCTCCTCCTCTGCACCACTACCCTCCTCCTCCTCTGCACCACTACCCTCCTCCTCCTCTGCACCACTACCCTCCTCCTCCTCTGCACCACTACCCTCCTCCTCCTCTGCACCACTACCCTCCTCCTCCTCTGCACCACTACCCCTCCCTCTGCACCACTACCCTCCTCCTCCTCTGCACCACTACCCTCCTCCTCCTCTGCACCACTACCCTCCTCCTCCTCTGCACCACTACCCTCCTCCTCTGCACCACTACCCTCCTCCTCCTCTGCACCACTACCCTCCTCCTCCTCTGCACCCTACCCTCCTCCTCCTCTGCACCACTACCCTCCTCCTCTGCACCACTACCCTCCTCCTCCTCTGCACCACTACCCTCCTCCTCCTCTGCACCACTACCTCCTCCTCCTCTGCACCACTACCCTCCTCCTCCTCTGCACCACTACCCTCCTCCTCCTCTGCACCACTACCCTCCTCCTCTGCACCACTACCCTCCTCCTCCTCTGCACCACTACCCTCCTCCTCCTACCCTCTGCACCTCTACCACTACCCTCCTCCTCCTCTGCACCACTACCCTCCTCCTCCTCTGCACCTCTGCACCACTACCCTCCTCCTCTGCACCACTACCCTCCTCCTCCTCTGCACCACTACCCTCCTCCTCCTCTGCACCACTACCCTCCTCCTCCTCTGCACCACTACCCTCCTCCTCCTCTGCACCACTACCCTCCTCCTCCTCTGCACCACTACCCTCCCCTCCTCCTCCTCCTCTGCACCACTACCCTCCTCCTCCTCCTCCTACCCTCTGCACCACTACCCCTCCTCCTCCTCTGCACCACTACCCTCCTCCTCCTCTGCACCACTACCCTCCTCCTCCTCTGCACCACTACCCTCCTCTCTGCACCTCTACCCACCACTCCTCTGCACCACTACCCTCCTCCTCTGCACCACTACCCTCCTCCTCCTCTGCACCACTACCCTCCTCCTCCTCTGCACCACTACCCTCCTCCTCCTCTGCACCACTACCCTCCTCCTCCTCTGCACCACTACCCTCCTCCTCCTCTGCACCACTACCCTCCTCCTCCTCTGCACCACTACCCTCCTCCTCCTCTGCACCACTACCCTCCTCCTCCTCTGCACCACTACCCTCCTCCTCCTCTGCACCACTACCCTCCTCCTCTGCACCACTACCCTCCTCCTCCTCTGCACCACTACCCTCCTCCTCCTCTGCACCACTACCCTCCTCCTCCTCTGCACCACTACCCTCCTCCTCCTCTGCACCACTACCCTCCTCCTCCTCTGCACCACTACCCTCCTCCTCCTCTGCACCACTACCCTCCTCCTCCTCTGCACCACTACCCTCCTCCTCCTCTGCACCACTACCCTCCTCCTGCACCCTACCCCCTCCTCCTCTGCACCACTACCCTCCTCCTCCTCTGCACCACTACCCTCCTCCTCTGCACCACTACCCTCCTCCTCCTCTGCACCACTACCCCCTCCTCCTCTGCACCACTACCCTCCTCCTCCTCTGCACCACTACCCTCCTCCTCCTCTGCACCACTACCCTCCTCCTCCTCTGCACCACTACCCTCCTCCTCCTCTGCACCACTGCACCCCTCCTCCTCCTCTGCACCACTACCCTCCTCCTCCTCTGCACCACTACCCTCCTCCTCCTCTGCACCACTACCCTCCTCCTCCTCTGCACCACTACCCTCCTCCTCCTCTGCACCACTACCCTCCTCCTCCTCTGCACCACTACCCTCCTCCTCCTCTGCACCACTACCCTCCTCCTCCTCTGCACCACTACCCTCCTCCTCCTCTGCACCACTACCCTCCTCCCTGCACCCTCTCCTCTGCACCACCCTCCTCCTCCTCTGCACCACTACCCTCCTCCTCCTCCTCTGCACCACTACCCTCCTCCTCCTCTGCACCACTACCCTCCTCCTCCTCTGCACCACTACCCTCCTCCTCCTCAGCACCACTACCCTCCTCCTCCTCTGCACCACACCACTACCCTCCTACCCCCTCCTCCTCTGCACCACTACCCTCCTCCTCCTCTGCACCACTACCCTCCTCCTCCTCTGCACCACTACCCTCCTCCTCCTCTTCACCACTACCCTCCTCCTCCTCTGCACCACTACCCTCCTCCTCTGCACCACTACCCTCCTCCTCCTCTGCACCACTACCCTCCTCCTCCTCTGCACCACTACCCTCCTCCTCCTCTGCACCACTACCCCCTCCTCCCTGCACCACTACCCTCCTCCTCCTCTGCACCACTACCCTCCTCCTCCTCTGCACCACTACCCTCCTCCTCCTCTGCACCACTACCCTCCTCCCTCTGCACCACTACCCTCCTCCTCCTCTGCACCACTACCCTCCTCCTCCTCTGCACCACTACCCTCCTCCTCCTCTGCACCACTACCCTCCTCCTCTGCACCACTACCCTCCTCCTCCTCTGCACCACTACCCTACCCTCCTCCTCCTCTGCACCACTACCCTCCTCCTCCTCTGCACCACTACCCTCCTCCTCCTCTGCACCACTACCCTCCTCCTCCTCTGCACCACTACCCTCCTCCTCCTCTGCACCACTACCCTCCTCCTCCTCTGCACCACTACCCTCCTCCCTGCACCCTCCACCACTACCCTCCTCCTCCTCTGCACCACTACCCTCCTCCTCCTCTGCACCACTACCCTCCTCCTCCTCTGCACCACTACCCTCCTCCTCCTCTGCACCACTCCTCCTCCTCTGCACCACTACCCTCCTCCTCCTCTGCACCACTACCCTCCTCCTCCTCTGCACCACTACCCTCCTCCTCCTCTGCACCACTACCCTCCTCCTCTGCACCACTACCCCCTCCTCCTCTGCACCACTACCCTCCTCCTCCTCTGCACCACTACCCTCCTCCTCTGCACCACTACCCTCCTCCTCCTCTGCACCACTACCCTCCTCCTCCTCTGCACCACTCCTCCTCCTCCTCCTCCTCTGCACCACTACCCTCCTCCTCTGCATCACTACCCTCCTCCTCCTCTGCACCACTACCCTCCTCCTCCTCTGCACCACTACCCTCCTCCTCCTCTGCACCACTACCCTCCTCCTCCTCTGCACCACTACCCTCCTCCTCTGCACCACTACCCTCCTCCTCCTCTGCACCACTACCCTCCTCCTCCTCTGCACCACTACCCCCTCCTCCTCTGCACCACTACCCTCCTCCTCCTCTGCACCACTACCCTCCTCCTCCTCTGCACCACTACCCTCCTCCTCCTCTGCACCACTACCCCCTCCTCCTCTGCACCACTACCCTCCTCCTCCTCTGCACCACTACCCTCCTCCTCCTCTGCACCACTACCCTCCTCCTCTGCACCACTACCCTCCTCCTCCTCTGCACCACTACCCTCCTCCTCCTCTGCACCACTACCCTCCTCCTCCTCTGCACCACTACCCTCCTCCTCCTCTGCACCACTACCCTCCTCCTCCTCTGCACCACTACCCTCCTCCTCCTCTGCACCACTACCCTCCTCCTCCTCTGCACCACTACCCTCCTCCTCCTCTGCACCACTACCCTCCTCCTCCTCTGCACCACTACCCTCACTCCTCCTCTGCACCACTACCCTCCTCCTCCTCTGCACCACTACCCTCCTCCTCCTCTGCACCACTACCCTCCTCCTCCTCTGCACCACTACCCTCCCTCCTCTGCACCACTATCCTCCTCCTCTGCACCACTACCCTCCTCCTCCTCTGCACCACTACCCTCCTCCTCCTCTGCACCACTACCCTCCTCCTCCTCTGCACTACCCTCCCCTCCTCCTCTGCACCACTACCCTCCTCCTCCTCTGCACCACTACCCTCCTCCTCCTCTGCACCACTACCCTCCTCCTCCTCTGCACCACTACCCTCCTCCTCCTCTGCACCACTACCCCCTCCTCCTCTGCACCACTTCCCTCCTCCTCCTCTGCACCACTACCCTCCTCCTCCTCTGCACCACTACCCTCCTCCTCTGCACCACTACCCTCCTCCTCCTCTGCACCACTACCCTCCTCCTCCTCTGCACCACTACCCTCCTCCTCCTCTGCACCACTACCCTCCTCCTCCTCTGCACCACTACCCTCCTCCTCCTCTGCACCACTACCCTCCTCCTCTGCACCACTACCCTCCTCCTCTGCTGCACCACTACACTACCCTCCTCCTCTGCACCACTACCCTCCTCCTCCTCTGCACCACTACCCTCCTCCTCTGCACCACTACCCTCCTCCTCTGAACACACTACCACCCTCCTCCTCCTCTGCACCACTACCCTCCTCCTCTCTGCACCACTACCCTCCTCCTCTACACCACTACCCTCCTCCTCTGCACCACTACCCTCCTCCTCTGCACCACTACCCTCCTCCTCTGCACCACTACCCTCCTCCTCCTCTGCACCACTACCCTCCTCCTCTGCACCACTACCCTCCTCCTCCTCTGCACCACTACCCTCCTCCTCTGCACCACTACCCTCCTCCTCGTCTGCACCACTACCCTCCTCATCTGCATCACTACCCTCCTCCTCCTCTGCACTCACAACCCTCATCCTCCGATGCACCACTACCCTCCTCCTCTGCACCACTACCCTCATCCTCCTCTGCACCACTACCCTCCTCCTCCTCTGCACCACTACCCTCCTCCTCCTCTGCACCACTACCCTCCTCCTCCTCTGCACCACTACCCTCCTCCTCCTCTGCACCACTACCCTCCTCCTCTGCACCACTACCCTCCTTCTCTGCAACACTACCCTCCTCCTCTGCACCACTACCCTCCTCCTCCTCTGCACCACTACCCTCCTCCTCCTCTGCACCACTACCCTCCTCCTCTGCACCACTACCCTCCTCCTCCTCTGCACCACTACCCTCCTCCTCCTCTGCAAAACTACCCTCCTCTGCACCACTACCCTCCTTCTCTGCACCATTACCCTCCACCTCTGCATCACTACCCTCCTCTTCCTCTCACTCACTACCCACCTCCTTCTCTGCACCACTACCCTCCTCCTCCTCTGCACCACTACCCTCCTCCTCTGCACCACTACTCTCCTCCTCCTCTGAACCATTACCCTCCTCCTCCTCTGCACCACTACCCTTCTCCTCTTCTGCACCACTACCCTCCTCTTCTGTACCACTACCCTCCTCCTCCTCTGCACCACTACCCTCCTCCTCTGCACCACTACTCTCCTCCTCCTCTGAACCATTACCCACCTCCTCCTCTGCACCACTACCCTTCTCCTCCTCTGCAGCACTACCCTCCTCTTCCTCTCACTCACTACCCTCCTCCTTCTCTGCACCACTACCCTCCTCCTCCTCTGCACCACTACCCTCCTCCTTCTCTGCAACACTACCCTTCTCCTCTGCACCACTACCTTCCTCCTCCTTTACACCACCACCCTCCTCCTCCTCCTCCTTTCCACCACTACCCTCCTCCTCTGCACCACTACCCTCTTCCTCCTCTGCACCACTACCCTCCTCCTCTGCACCACTACCCTCCTCCTCCTCTGCACCACTGCCCTCCTCCTCCTCTGCACCACTACCCTCCTTCTCTTCACCACTACCCTCCTCCTCCTCTGCACCACTACCCTCCTCCTCTGCACCACTACCCTCCTCCTTATCTGCACCACTACCCTCCTCCTCTGCACCACTACCCTCCTCCTTTGCATCACTACATTCCTCCTCCTCTGCACCACTACCCTCCTCCTCCTCTGCACCACTACCCTCCTTCTCTGCACCACTACCCTCCTCCTCTGCACCACTACCCTCCTCCTCCTCTGCACCACTACCCTCCTCCTCCTCTGCATCACTACCCTCCTCCTTTGCACCACTACCCTCCTCCTCCTCTGCACCACTACCCTCCTCCTCCTCTGCATCACTACCCTCCTCCTCTGCACCACTACCCTCCTCCTCCTCTGCACAACTACCCTCCTCTTCCTCTGCATTACTACCCACCTCCTTCTCTGCACCACTACTCTCCTCCTTCTCTGCAGCACTACCCTCCTCCTCTGCAGCACTACCCTCCTCCTCTGCAACACTACCCTCCTCCTCTGCACCACTACCCACCTCCTCTTCTGCACCACTACTCTCCTCCTCTGCACCACAACCCTCCTCCTCTTCACCACTACCCTCCTCCTCCTCTGCACCACTAACCTCCTCCTCCTCCTCCTCCTCCTCTACACCACTACCCTCCTCCTCTACACCACTACCCACCTCCTCTGCACCACTACCCTCCTCCTCTGTACCACTACCCTCCTCCTCCTCTGCACCACTACCCTCCTCCTCTGCACCACTACCCTCCTCCTCCTCTGCACCACTACCCTCCTCCTCTGCACCACTACCCTCCTCCTTTGCATCACTACATTCCTCCTCCTCTGCACCACTACCCTCCTCCTCCTCTGCACCACTACCCTCCTTCTCTGCACCACTACCCTCCTCCTCTGCACCACTACCCTCCTCCTCCTCTGCACCACTACCCTCCTCCTCTGCACCACTACCCTCCTCCTCCTCTGCACCACTACCCCTCCTCCTCCTCTGCACCACTACCCTCCTCCTCCTCTGCACCACTACCCTCCTCCTCTGCACCACTACCCTCCTCCTCCTCTGCACCACTACCCCCTCCTCCTCTGCACCACTACCCTCCTCCTCCTCTGCACCACTACCCTCCTCCTCTGCACCACTACCCTCCTCCTCCTCTGCACCACTACCCTCCTCCTCCTCTGCACCACTACCCTCCTCCTCTGCACCACTACCCTCCTCCTCCTCTGCACCACTACCCTCCTCCTCTGCACCACTACCCTGCACCACTACCCTCTGCACCACTACCCTCCTCCTCTGCACCACTACCCTCCTCCTCTGCACCACCCTCCTCCTCTGCACCACTACCCTCCTCCTCTGCACCACTACCCTCCTCCTCCTCTGCACCACTACCCTCCTCCTTCTCTGCACCACTACCCTCCTCCTCCTCTGCACCACTACCCTCCTCCTCTGCACCACTACCCTCCTCCTCCTCTGAACCACTACCCTCCTCCTCCTCTGCACCACTACCCTTCTCCTCTTCTGCACCACTACCCTCCTCTTCTGCACCACTACCCTCCTCCTCCTCTGCACCACTACCCTTCTCCTCCTCTGCAGCACTACCCTCCTCTTCCTCTCACTCACTACCCTCCTCCTTCTCTGCACCACTACCCTCCTCCTCCTCTGCACCACTACCCTCCTCCTTCTCTGCAACACTACCCTTCTCCTCTGCACCACTGCCTTCCTCCTCCTTTACACCACCACCCTCCTCCTCCTCCTCCTTTCCACCTCTACCCTCCTCCTCTGCACCACTACCCTCTTCCTCCTCTGCACCACTACCCTCCTCCTCTGCACCACTACCCTCCTCCTCCTCTGCACCACTACCCTCCTCCTCCTCTGCACCACTACCCTCCTTCTCTGCACCACTACCCTCCTCCTCCTCTGCACCACTACCCTCCTCCTCTGCACCACTACCCTCCTCCTTATCTGCACCACTACCCTCCTCCTCTGCACCACTACCCTCCTCCATTGCATCACTACATTCCTCCTCCTCTGCACCACTACCCTCCTCCTCCTCTGCACCACTACCCTCCTTCTCTGCACCACTACCCTCCTCCTCCTCTGCACCACTACCCTCCTCCTCTGCACCACTACCCTCCTCCAATGCACCACTACCCTCCAATTCTGCACCACTACCCTCCACGTCCTCTGAACCACTTTCCCTCCTCCTCTGCACCACTACCCTACTCCTCTGCACCACTACCCTCCTCCTCCTCTGCACCACTACCCTCCTCCTCCTCTGCACCACTGCCCTCCTCCTCTGCACCACTACCCTCCTCCTTATCTGCACCACTACCCTCCTCTTCCTCTCAGTCACTACCCTCCTCCTTCTCTGCACCACTACCCTCCTCCTCCTCTGCACCACTACCCTCCTCCTTCTCTGCAACACTACCCCCTCCTCTGCACCACTACCCTTCTCCAATGCACCACTACCCTCCAATTCTGCACCACTACCCTCCACGTCCTCTGAACCACTTTCCCTCCTCCTCTGCACCACTACCCTACTCCTCTGCACCACTACCCTCCACCTTTGCACCACAACCCTCCTCCTCCTCTGCACCACTACCCTCCTCCTCCTCTGCAAAACTACCCTCCTCTGCACCACTACCCTCCTTCTCTGCACCATTACCCTCCACCTCTGCATCACTACCCTCCTCTTCCTCTCACTCACTACCCTCCTCCTTCTCTGCACCACTACCCTCCTCCTCCTCTGCACCACTACCCTCCTCCTCTGCACCACTACTCTCCTCCTCCTCTGAACCACTACCCTCCTCCTCCTCTGCACCACTACCCTTCTCTTCTGCACCACTACCCTCCTCTTCTGTACCACTACCCTCCTCTGCACCACTACCCTCCTTCTCTGCACCATTACCCTCCACCTCTGCATCACTACCCTCTTCTTCCTCTCACTCACTACCCTCCTCCTTCTCTGCACCACTACCCTCCTCCTCCTCTGCACCACTACCCCCTCCTCCTCTGCACCACTACCCTCCTCCTCCTCTGCACCACTACCCTCCTCCTCCTCTGCACCACTACCCTTCTCCTCCTCTGCAGCACTACCCTCCTCTTCCTCTCACTCACTACCCTCCTCCTTCTCTGCACCACTACCCTCCTCCTCCTCTGCACCACTACCCTCCTCCTTCTCTGCAACACTACCCTTCCTCCTCTGCACCACTACCCTCCTCCTCCTCTACACCACCACCCTCCTCCTCCTCCTCCTTTCGACCACTACCCTCCTCCTCTGCACCACTACCCTCTTCCTCCTCTGCACCACTACCCTCCTCCTCTGCACCACTACCCTCCTCCTCCTCTGCACCACTACCCTCCTCCTCCTCTGCACCACTACCCTCCTTCTCTGCACCACTACCCTCCTCCTCCTCTGCACCACTACCCTCCTCCTCCTCCTCTGCACCACTACCCTCCTCCTACCCTCTGCACCACTACTACATTCCTCCTCCTCTGCACCACTACCCTCCTCCTCTGCACCACTACCCTCCTCCTCCTCTGCACCACTACCCTCCTCCTCCTCTGCACCACTACCCTCCTCCTCCTCTGCACCACTACCCTCCCCTCCTACCCTCCTCCTGCACCACTACCCTCCTCCTCCTCTGCACCACTACCCTCCTCCTCCTCTGCACCACTACCCTCCTCCTCCTCTGCACCACTACTCCTCCTCCTCTGCACCACTACCCTCCTCCTCCTCTGCACCACTACCTACCCTCCTCCCTCCTCCTCTGCACCACTACCCTCCTCCTCCTCCACATTACTACCCTCCTACCCTCCTCCTCCTCTCTGCACCACTACCCTCCTCCTCCTCTGCACCACTACCCTCCTCCTCTGCACCACTACCCTCCTCCTCCTCTGCACCACTACCCTCCTCCTCTGCACCACTACCCTCCTCCTCCTCTTCTGCACCACTACCCTCCTCCTCTGCACCACTACTTTCCTCCCCCTCTGCACCACTACTCTCCTCCTCCTCTGCACCACTACCCTCCTCCTCCTCTGCACCACTACCCTCCACTTCCTCTGCACCACTACCTCCTCCTCCTCTGCACCACTACTCCTCCTCCTCTGCACCACTACCCCCTCCTCCTCTGCACCACTACCCCCTCTCTCCACTACACCACTACCCTCCTCCTCCTCTGCACCACTACCCTCCTCCTCCTCTGCACCACTACCCTCCTCCTCCTCTGCACCACTACCCTCCTCCTCCTCTGCACCACTACCCTCCTCCTCTGCACCACACCACCTCCTCTGCACCACTACCCTCCTCCTCCTCTGCACCACTACCCCCTCCTCCTCTGCACCACTACCCCCTCCTCCACCACTACCCTCCTCCTCTGCACCACTACCACTACCCTCCTCCTCTGCACCACTACCCCTCCTCCTGCACCCTACCCTCCACCTCTGCACCACTACCCTCCTCCTCTCACCACTACCCTCCTCCTCCTCTGCACTCTACCCTCCTCCTCCTCTGCACCACCCCCTCCTCCTCTGCACCACTACCCTCCTCCTCCTCTGCACCACTACCCTACCCTCCTCCTCCTCTGCACCACACCACTACCCTCCCTCCTGCACCCTCCTCCTCCTCCTCTGCACCACTACCCTCCTCCTCCTCTGCACCACCTCCTCCTCTGCCTCCACTACCCTCCTCCTCCTCTGCACCACTACCCTCCTCCTCCTCTGCACCACTACCCTCCCTCCTCTGCACCACTACCCTCCTCCTCCTCCTCTACCACTACCCTCCTCCTCTGCACCACTACCCTCCTCCTCCTCTGCACCACTACTCCTCCTCCTCTGCACCACTACCCTCCTCCTCCTCTGCACTACCTCCTCCTCCTCTGCACCACTACCCTCCTCCTCTGCACCACTACCCTCCTCCTCCTCTGCACCACTACCACTACCCTCCCTGCACCCTCCTCCTCTGCACCACTACCCTCCTCCTCCTCTGCACCACTACACTCCTCCTCCTCTGCACCACTACCCTCCTCCTCCTCTGCACCACTACCCTCCTCTGCACCACTACCCTCCTCCTCTGCACCACTACCCTCCTCCTCCTCTGCACCACTACCCTCCTCCTCTGCACCACTACCCTCCTCTGCACCACTACCCTCCTCCCTCCTCTCCACCACTACCCTCCTCCTCCTCTGCACCACTACCCCCTCCTCCTCTGCACCACTACCCTCCTCCTCTGCACCACTACCCTCCTCCTCCTCTGCACCACTACCCTCCTCCTCTGCACCTCTACCACCACTGCACCCTACCCTCCTCCTCTGCACCACACTACCCTACCCTCCTCCTCTGCACCACTACCCTCCTCCTCCTCTGCACCACTACCCTCCTCCTCCTCTGCACCACTACCCTCCTCCTCTGCACCACTATCCTCCTCCTCTGCACCACTACCCTCCCCTCTGAACCACTACCCTCATCCTCCTCTGCACCAGAACCCTCCTCCTCTGCACCACTACCCTCCTCCTCCTCTGCACCACTACCCTCCTCCTCCTCTGAACCAGTACCCTCCTCCTCTCTGCACAACTCCCCTCCTCCTCTTCTGCACCACTACCCTCCTCCTCTGCACCACTACCCTCCTCCTCCTCTGCACCACTACCCTCCTCCTCCTCTGCATCACTACCCTCCTCCTCTGCACCACTACCCTCCTCCTCCTCTGCACCACTACCCTCCTCCTCCTCTGCACCACTACCCTCCTCCTCTGCACCACTACCCTCCTCCTCCTCTGCACCACTACCCTCCTCCTCCTCTGCATCACTACCCTCCTCCTCTGCACCACTTCCCTCCTCCTCCTCTGCAAAACTACCCTCCTCTTCCTCTGCATTACTACCCACCTCCTTCTCTGCACCACTACTCTCCTCCTTCTCTGCAGCACTACCCTCCTCCTCTGCAGCACTACCCTTCTCCTCTGCAACACTACCCTCCTCCTCTGCACCACTACCCTCCTCCTCTTCTGCACCACTACTCTCCTCCTCTGCACCACAACCCTCCTCCTCTGCACCACTACCCTCCTCCTCCTCTGCACCACTACCCTCCTCCTCTGCACCACTACCCTCCTCCTCTGCACCACTACCCTCCTCCTCCTCTGCACCACTACCCTCCTCCTCCTCTGCACCACTACCCTCCTTCTCTGCACCACTACCCTCCTCCTCCTCTGCACCACTACCCTCCTCCTCCTCTGCACCACTACCCTCCTCCTCTGCACCACTACCCTCCTCCTCCTCTGCACCACTACCCTCCTCCTCTGCACCACTACCCTCCTCCTCTGCACCACTACCCTCCTCCTCCTCTGCACCACTACCCTCCTCCTCCTCTGCACCACTACCCTCCTTCCTCTGCACCACTACCCTCCTCCTTTGCATCACTACATTCCTCCTCCTCTGCACCACTACCCTCCTCCTCCTCTGCACCACTACCCTCCTTCTCTGCACCACTACCCTCCTCCTTTGCACCACTACCCTCCTCCTCCTCTGCACCACTACCCTCCTCCTCCTCTGCACCACTACCCTCCTCCTCCTCTGCACCACTACCCTCCTCCTCTGTACCACTACCCTCCTCCTCCTCTGCACCACTACCCTCCTCCTCTGCACCACTACCCTCCTCCTCCTCTGCACCACTACCCTCCTCCTCTGCACCACTACCCTCCTCCTTTGCATCACTACATTCCTCCTCCTCTGCACCACTACCCTCCTCCTCCTCTGCACCACTACCCTCCTTCTCTGCACCACTACCCTCCTCCTCTGCACCACTACCCTCTTCCTCCTCTGCACCACTACCCTCCACCTCTGCACCACTACCCACCTCCTCCTCTGCACCACTACCCTCCTCCTCCTCTGCACCACTACCCTCCTCCTCAGTAGTAGGGTGTACGACTCACAGGGGAATTTTTTTTTCTGGGAGAAAATTCCCCTCTGAGTCGTGGGGGTTTCAGGTGAATTTGGAAATTCCCCTGTGAGTCGTACGACTCACAGACGAATTTTTGTTTTCGGGGAAATTCGTGTCTGGGAGTGAGGGTTTTCAGGTAAATTTTCAGTCACAGATTTGGAAGTATAGAATTCTTATAATGAAAAATAATGTCATACGAGTTTGTTAAAGTTCTTATGAGAAAAATAATTTCCGAGACATAGAAGTTTGTTAAGGGCTTATGGAACAAATTCAAGTAACGTATGTAGCTCTTTAGGGTTTCCATGAGAACTCTACGGACATGTTTTACCTGTTTTCAACTTACAAATATCGTCTATGCAAGCCCTAGTTATTCATGTAAATTTAGAAATTCGTGTTTGTGAGCCAGGGTTTTCAGGGTTTCGTACATCACACCCCCCTCCCTCCCCCCTTACCTCGCAATCTCTCGCGTCACCTTTATTTACCTTAGGCCCGGCCAGCCAGACCTCTTATCTTATCTTATCTTTTCCATAATATCTGGACCGTCCCTCCTCTCTCTCTCTCTCCTTTCATTCAGTTCAACTATTTTCCAACATCGTATGTTTTCTCCTTTTCATTAAGCAAGTCAGTTTTACACAAATAAATCGTGTTAATAAGCATGTTCTAGCTCACGTTCCCCCACCTTAGTCCCCTGTCGTATAATGAATACTATCATTCCAATCCCTCTAAAATTTAAAAATAATCATATTTCAAATGTAGTTCAATACAGTAATTTAGTTACCAAGCTCCAGCGCTTGTCCTCCGCCTTAGCTCTCTCTCGTATCTTCGTTAGTATCAGTCCAATTTCCCTGAAATTTTTACCCTCTGTATTTCAGGCACCATAAATAAGATCAAAACAGTTACCAAGCTCCAGCGCTTGTCCTCCGCCTTAGCTCTCTCTCATATCTTCGTTAGTAACAGTCCAATTTCCATGAAATTTTTACCCTCTGTATTTCAGGCTCCGTAAATAAGATCAAAACAGTTATCAAGCTCCAGCGCTTGTCCCCCACCTTATTTCGTTTATACAAGATCGTTAGTAACAGTCCAATTCCCCTGAAATTTTTACCCTCTGTATTTCAGACACCGTAAATAAAATCAAGTCAGTTACTGAGCTCCAGCGCTTGTCCCCCACCTTATTTCGTTTATACAAGATCGTTAGTAACAGTCCAATTCCCCTGAAATTTGTACCCTCTGTATTTCAGACACCGTAAATAAGATCAAGTCAGTTACTGAGCTCCAGCTCTCGTCCCCCACCCTCTTCCACCCTCAAGTCTTTGTAAATAAACCATCAATTTCCCCGAAATTTTTTACCCTCTGTATTTCAGACATAGTAAATATGAAGTAAACAATTATAAAACTCTAGCTCTTGTCCTCTGTCCAAGCTCACTTTTGTAAATTCATTACTCTCAGTCCAAATCACCCAACTACATTTTCAGACATAGTAAATAAAAACCAGTTCAGTTATCAAGTTTCAACTCTTGTGCCCCAGCTTAGTTCATTTTGTACAAGTTCTTTATTTCCAACTATATCACATGAGATTTAAGATCACCTTATTTTCTAACGTAGTAAAATTAATCAGGGCATTAACCAAGCTCCATTCCCTCAGCCTTAGATCATCAGACAAATATTTTCGATCAAGTCCGTCTCCAGCTTAACTCTTACCCTTTCCCTCCCTTACCTTCTCATCCCCAACTTATCCAAACCTTCAATAATCGTACTGTATTGCATATTTTCTCTATATTCACTGTGTTCTTCGTATTCTCATCCGTGTTCACTCCATGTTCTTCAAATGTTCACAGTCCCATTCAGTTCATATTTTCACAAGTATCTCCATTTTTTCTGTAATCTTTCTCTTAGTCTCATTACTTTCTCTACAAATTCTAGTCATATTTTCTATGTTTTCATGTTCATCACATGTTCTCTTTACAACTTTTATACTCAATATTCATGCTAACTTCCATATTTTGTGTTCTTTGCAATATTCATGTTCCTCTACAAGTTCATGTTCCTCACAAGATCACTTCGTTTTTTCACCTTCACTTACATGTTTTCTACATTCTTTGTCATATTCTCCATGTTCTTCACAAGTCCATTGTTCATTCTTTGTATTCCCTATTCTCCTTATCATGTTTTCATGTTCTCTGTAAGTTCATATTCCCAGCATGTTCACTGTATTCATCAACTTTTCTTACATGTGTTCTTTACCATGTTCCCCATATGTTCTCTAGGTTTTCCCCTTACATGTTATTTAACGTTCCTTAACTAAAAAAAATCTTTCGCCAATCAACTAAAACATAGTCACTTTCGTCATTTCTCAACTAAACTTATTATCCAGTCAACTAAAAATTGTCAAAGGAATCTTTCCAACACTGTTCATAACTAAACTTATTCCCTAGTCATCAGAAAATAGCCGTGTTCTTCATGTTTCATTGTCATTTCATAACTAAAATTATCCATCAATCAACAGAAAAAGTCATATTCATCATTTCGTAACAGCCATTATGTTTTCGTCAAGAAAGAAAATATAGTCAAACATATCTATCATCGTCGTTCTTAACTGACATTTATACTTTGTGGAGCACTAAAATAGTCAAATGTAACTTTTTCAACACTTTCGTAACTAAAATTATATGTCGCTAAGTAAGAAAAATTGTCAAAGGAATCTTTCCAGCACTGTTCTTAACTTGCATTATACTTTGTGGAGCACTAAAATAGTCACTGTCGTCATATTTTGTCTTTTTCCTCAACTAAAAGAGTCAAATGTATCTTTTTCAACACTTTCGTAACTAAAATTATATATCGCTAAGTAAGAAAAATAGTCAAAGGTGCTCTCCGTTACACCAAAGTTACTCTTCGAGAAATCAAAGACACTCTTCAATACATTAAGGACTTACTCAAAGACACCAAAGTTACACTCAAAGACATCCTTCGAGACATCAAAGACATCCTTAAGACTTCAATGGGACTCTTCCATTCATCAAAGACATTCTCTAAGCCCTCAAAGTTATTCTCAGAACAATCAAAAGTTATTCCAAGGCAACAAAAGTTATTCTCAGAACAATCAAAAGTTATTCCAAGACAGCAAAAGTCATTCTCAGAGCTATCAAAATTATTCTCGGAGTCATCAAAGGTATTCTCTAACTCACTTTGGTCATTAAAGTTAATTTCTATGTTATAAAAGTTTGTCTCAGAGACATCTAAAGTTAATCTTAGAGTTATCAAATGTAATCTCTAACTCACTTTTGTTCATCAAAGTTGATCTCAGAGTTAACAAAGGTAATCTCTAACTCACTCTCGTTCATCAAAGTTGTTTCAAAGACATCAAAGTTAATCTCAGAGTTATCCAAAGATATTCTCATGTCCACAAAAGTTATTCACAGAGTCGTCAAAGTTAATCCAAGACATCTTCGTTCTTAAAAGTTATTCTCAGAGACATCTAAAGTTATTCTTTAAGACAACAAAGTCTTTCTCAGAGTCATCAAAGTTATTCTCAGAGTCACCTTTGTTATTCAAAGAAGCCTTCCGAGACATCCTCGTTCAACAAAAACTGTCCTCAGAGCCATCAAAAAGTTAAATACAGTCGTCAAAGTTATTCTCTAAGTATCTTTTCGTTCATCAGAGAAGCTTTCTAAGACATCAAATGTTATTCTCGAAGTCATCAAAGATATTTTCAGAGACATCTAAAGTTAATTTCTATGTTATAAAAGTTATTCTCGGAGACATCTAAAGTTAATCTTGGCCATCAAAGTTGTTCTCTAAACATCAATGTTGTTCTCCAAGACATCAAAGATGTTCTCAAAATCATAAAAGTTATTCCCAGAGCTATCAAAGTCATTCTCAAAGTCATCAAAGTTATTCAAAGAGCTAACAAAAGTTATTCTCTAAGTAACCTTTCGTTCATCAGAGAAGCTTTCTAAGACATCTTCGTTCATCAATGTTGATCTCTAAGTCACCTTGGTTCATCAAAGAAACTCTCCTTCTTCCATCAAGTTATACTTTAAGACAACATTGTTGTTCTCTAAGACATCTTCAGGCATAAAATTTCTCTCCAAATGTAACTAGTTCAGCTTTTCATATCAAACTTACACTTCTGTTAAATATATTTTCTTAGACATTTTACCTTTTAAACTGTTCTCTGAACTACACTGTTCAAACCTACATAACCTATCCTCTCCACCCAATGTTACTTAGTTAACGTAACGTTCCTAAACCTAACTTTACCTATCCTATCATAACTTACCTTACCTTACCTATCTTACCTAACTTTACCTATCTTACCTAACTTAACCTGCATAACCTAACTTTACCTATCTTACCTTACCTTACCTATCTTACCTAACCTAACCTAACTTTACCTATGTTACCTTACCTTACCTACCTTTCCTAACTTAACCTGCTTAACCTATCTTACCTATCTTACCTAACTTTACCTATGTTACCTTACCTTACCTACCTTTCCTAACTTAACCTGCTTAACCTATCTTACCTAACTTTACCTATCTTACCTATCTTACCTAACTTTACCTATGTTACCTTACCTTACCTACCTTTCCTAACTTAACCTGCTTAACCTATCTTACCTAACTTTACCTATCTTACCTAACTTAACTTTCATAACCTAACTTTACCTATCCTAACATAACTTACCTTACCTTCCCTATCTTACCTAACTTTACCTATCCTAACATAACTTACCTTACCTTCCCTAACTTAACCTAACTTTACCTATCCTAACTTAACTTACCTTTCATAACCTAACTTTACCTATCCTAACATAACTTACCTTACCTTACCTTCCCTATCTTACCTAACTTTACCTATCTTACCTATCTTACCTAACTTTACCTATGTTACCTTACCTTACCTACCTTTCCTAACTTAACCTGCTTAACCTAACTTTACCTAACTTTACCTATCCTAACTTAACTTACCTAACTTATTCTGCTTAACATAACTTACCTTACCTTCCCTATCTTACCTAACTTTACCTATCCTATCCTATCCTAACCTAACTTGCTTTACCTAACTTAATCTTACATTCCCAAACTGATGTATCCTAACTTATCTAGTCAAACCAGACATGATCTAACTTAAGTATTCCTTCTTGTCTTTGTGTTTCGTCAATCATTGTCTCATATTCATTTACTCATTTCATTAGTTAATTTCTCAAATGGTCACTTATGCATTTCAAGTGCTATTTTGTTAGAGATTGGATATTTAAGCATTTCAAAGAATTATAATTTCTCAAATGGACGTTTTTGCATTTCAAGTGCTATTTGTTAGAGATTGGATATTTAAGCATTTCAAAGAATTTTTGTTATATATGGGCATTTACTCATTTCAAGGGATAATTTCTCAAATGGACGTTTTTGCATTTCAAGTGTTATTTGCTTAAGATTGGGTATTTAACCATTTCAAAGGATTTTTGTTATATATGGGAACTTACTCGTTTCAAGGGCTAATTTCTCAAATGATCATTTTTGCAGATCAAGGGTTATTTGTTAAAGTTCATCAAGTTGCCCATAAGTTGTATTTATTATGTTTGTTATCATATGTTCTTATTCCCCAACCCTTTAACCTAACCTCTTGTAATCTTAGTGTATTTAGTAGGTTCTATCTTATGTTCTTATTCCCCAACCCTTTAACCTAACCTTTCAGATGTAGTTTGTTGAATATATTATCCTTTTCCTAACCTTTCAGATGTAGTATTTAATATTTCAGATGTATTGTATTTAACCAGATGAAATGGTTAAATACCCAATCTTAAGCAAATAACACTTGAAATGCAAAAACGTCCATTTGAGAAATTATCCCTTGAAATGAGTAAATGCCCATATATAACAAAAATTCTTTGAAATGCTTAAATATCCAATCTCTAACAAATAGCACTTGAAATGCAAAAACGTCCATTTGAGAAATTATAATTCTTTGAAATGCTTAAATATCCAATCTCTAACAAAATAGCACTTGAAATGCATAAGTGACCATTTGAGAAATTAACTAATGAAATGAGTAAATGAATATGAGACAATGATTGACGAAACACAAAGACAAGAAGGAATACTTAAGTTAGATCATGTCTGGTTTGACTAGATAAGTTAGGATACATCAGTTTGGGAATGTAAGATTAAGTTAGGTAAAGCAAGTTAGGTTAGGATAGGATAGGATAGGTAAAATTAGGTAAGATAGGGAAGGTAAGGTAAGTTATGTTAAGCAGAATAAGTTAGGTAAGTTAAGTTAGGATAGGTAAAGTTAGGTAAAGTTAGGTTAAGCAGGTTAAGTTAGGAAAGGTAGGTAAGGTAAGGTAACATAGGTAAAGTTAGGTAAGATAGGTAAGATAGGTAAAGTTAGGTAAGATAGGGAAGGTAAGGTAAGGTAAGTTATGTTAGGATAGGTAAAGTTAGGTTATGAAAGGTAAGTTAAGTTAGGATAGGTAAAGTTAGGTTAAGTTAGGGAAGGTAAGGTAAGTTATGTTAGGATAGGTAAAGTTAGGTAAGATAGGGAAGGTAAGGTAAGTTATGTTAGGATAGGTAAAGTTAGGTTATGAAAGTTAAGTTAGGTAAGATAGGTAAAGTTAGGTAAGATAGGTTAAGCAGGTTAAGTTAGGAAAGGTAGGTAAGGTAAGGTAACATAGGTAAAGTTAGGTAAGATAGGTAAGATAGGTAAAGTTAGGTAAGATAGGTTAAGCAGGTTAAGTTAGGAAAGGTAGGTAAGGTAAGGTAACATAGGTAAAGTTAGGTAAGATAGGTAAGATAGGTTAAGCAGGTTAAGTTAGGAAAGGTAGGTAAGGTAAGGTAACATAGGTAAAGTTAGGTTAGGTTAGGTAAGATAGGTAAGGTAAGGTAAGATAGGTAAAGTTAGGTTATGCAGGTTAAGTTAGGTAAGATAGGTAAAGTTAGGTAAGATAGGTAAGGTAAGGTAAGTTATGTTAGGATAAGTAAAGTTAGGTTTAGGAACGTTTCGTTAACTAAGTAACATTGGGTGGAGAGGATAGGTTATGTAGGTTTGAACAGTGTAGTTCAGAGAACAGTTTAAAAGGTAAAATGTCTAAGAAAATATATTTAACAGAAGTGTAAGTTTGATATGAAAAGCTGAACTAGTTACATTTGGAGAGAAATTTTATGCCTGAAGATGTCTTAGAGAACAACAATGTTGTCTTAAAGTATAACTTGATGGAAGAAGGAGAGTTTCTTTGATGAACCAAGGTGACTTAGAGATCAACATTGATGAACGAAGATGTCTTAGAAAGCTTCTCTGATGAACGAAAGGTTACTTAGAGAATAACTTTTGTTAGCTCTTTGAATAACTTTGATGACTTTGAGAATGACTTTGATAGCTCTGGGAATAACTTTTATGATTTTGAGAACATCTTTGATGTCTTGGAGAACAACATTGATGTTTAGAGAACAACTTTGATGGCCAAGATTAACTTTAGATGTCTCCGAGAATAACTTTTATAACATAGAAATTAACTTTAGATGTCTCTGAAAATATCTTTGATGACTTCGAGAATAACATTTGATGACTCTGAGAATAACTTTTATGTCTTACATAATAACTTTAGATGACTCTGAAAATAACTTTGATGAAAAAAGATGTCTTAGATTAACTTTTGATGACTTTGAAAACGAGTTTGATGAACAAAGATGTTTTGGAAAGTTTCTCTGACGAACGAAGGTAACTTAGAGATTAACTTTATGATTTAGAGAACATCTTTGATGTCTTAGAGAACAAGATTGATGTCTTAGAGAACAACTTGGATGAACAAAGATGTCTTAGAAAGCTTCTCTGATGAACGAAAAGATACTTAGAGAATAACTTTGACGACTGTATTTAACTTTTTGATGGCTCTGAGGACAGTTTTTGTTGAACGAGGATGTCTCGGAAGGCTTCTTTGAATAACAAAGGTGACTCTGAGAATAACTTTGATGACTCTGAGAAAGACTTTGTTGTCTTAAAGAATAACTTTAGATGTCTCTGAGAATAACTTTTAAGAACGAAGATGTCTTGGATTAACTTTGACGACTCTGTGAATAACTTTTGTGGACATGAGAATATCTTTGGATAACTCTGAGATTAACTTTGATGTCTTTGAAACAACTTTGATGAACGAGAGTGAGTTAGAGATTACCTTTGTTAACTCTGAGATCAACTTTGATGAACAAAAGTGAGTTAGAGATTACATTTGATAACTCTAAGATTAACTTTAGATGTCTCTGAGACAAACTTTTATAACATAGAAATTAACTTTAATGACCAAAGTGAGTTAGAGAATACCTTTGATGACTCCGAGAATAATTTTGATAGCTCTGAGAATGACTTTTGCTGTCTTGGAATAACTTTTGATTGTTCTGAGAATAACTTTTGTTGCCTTGGAATAACTTTTGATTGTTCTGAGAATAACTTTGAGGGCTTAGAGAATGTCTTTGATGAATGGAAGAGTCCCATTGAAGTCTTAAGGATGTCTTTGATGTCTCGAAGGATGTCTTTGAGTGTAACTTTGGTGTCTTTGAGTAAGTCCTTAATGTATTGAAGAGTGTCTTTGATTTCTCGAAGAGTAACTTTGGTGTAACGGAGAGCACCTTTGACTATTTTTCTTACTTAGCGATATATAATTTTAGTTACGAAAGTGTTGAAAAAGATACATTTGACTCTTTTAGTTGAGGAAAAAGACAAAATATGACGACAGTGACTATTTTAGTGCTCCACAAAGTATAATGCAAGTTAAGAACAGTGCTGGAAAGATTCCTTTGACAATTTTTCTTACTTAGCGACATATAATTTTAGTTACGAAAGTGTTGAAAAAGTTACATTTGACTATTTTAGTGCTCCACAAAGTATAAATGTCAGTTAAGAACGACGATGATAGATATGTTTGACTATATTTTCTTTCTTGACGAAAACATAATGGCTGTTACGAAATGATGAATATGACTTTTTCTGTTGATTGATGGATAATTTTAGTTATGAAATGACAATGAAACATGAAGAACACGGCTATTTTCTGATGACTAGGGAATAAGTTTAGTTATGAACAGTGTTGGAAAGATTCCTTTGACAATTTTTAGTTGACTTGTGGGAACCGACCTGTGAGATTTATATTTATTTAATTTATATGAATTTATATTTTCGTTAATTTATATACTTCGATAGCAATTTGTATAATGATAAGTGGACTGTATTTCTGCAATAATCTCATAATCTCACAAATCGATCCTCTACACATTAGGGGGGGTTTATATTACACATATGCAGCCAATCAAATTACAGTAATAGCTACATACATTGATGAGGTTCCTTCTCTTATAGTACAGCAGGTTAGTCCACCAGGTATAACTAGAGTGTAGACACCAAATTATCCTCTTTGAGGTAGCTTCTATCACCCAGTAACTGGTGCACATAATCTTCCTTCCTCGTCTTGACCTGTCAAAAGTGCGCTAGCTGTGAAGCCAGAATCCTATATATGACAAGCTATATCAGAGAAAACACTATACAGTACATGGAACATTAAAGACCTGGCTTAATTACCTTTAGTATGAGGCGATTTCGCGTTCTAACCGGCTAACCCTATATCCTGACATTAATGGCCATAAATGAATGATAAACGGGTTTCGGATAGACACTTAACTTGATTGTAGACATCGTGTTGGAGATGGTACCTTTGGTTTCCATAACACTACGTCCAAGTAAATTAACAGGAGCCGAATTTGCTCCCGTGTGAGCCTCTGGTCTCAATATAAATGGCTGCATCTAACACTCCATTCTATTGACGTCACTGGCCGACATTGTCCAGAATGATAGGAGCCGAACTCGCTCCACACGTCTCGGAGGTGACACAACAATGGCTGCCCTCCTTCCCCACTCTCGCCTGGCCTACTTTGTCCAGATTTCAGAAAGTGATAGAAGGGTCACATTTACTCTACTTTAATATTGATAATTAAGTTAATTTATATAAGATGTTTTTATGATGGTAAAGTCCAAAGACTTATGTATTTAAGAATAATTCCCAGCAGAATAGCTGGTGAATTATAATAGTATGTGGTGATGATATCCCGTTTTCTATAGACGGTAATTCCACTACAAGTTACGTTTTCTATGGGTAACTTGTTGGTAATACAGCAGCACTTATTATCTGTCTGTATGATATTAAATGGTGTCGGATTTTCCGACATAATTCCCCAGGGGGCTGCTCACGGGTCGAAGTCCTCTTTAGAACAGACGAACACCGATACTCCTCCTTCGAATTATTAGATTAATCACACATTTGTGCGTCTGTTCGTACAGGACGGATGTCCCGTACTAGAGTTGCAGGGGTTAGAAGTCTAATGCGATTTCATTTCCCTGTCAACTCTTGAAAGGCTAATATTCAAGCCTTATTACATATTATTTAACCCAGAAGACTGAATGTGATCAAGTACTACAGTCAAGTATGATTCAGGGACTGCAGTGAGATCAGTGACATTAGATATAACTTGAAGTTTCTTCAGGTAACTGGTCACTGATATATAAACACTGAGGCCCATGGAATACATCTTGATTAAATAATAAATGTATCAAATCAGTCATCAGATTTACTGGGGTTTAATTTAGTTAATTGATTCAGAAGATTGAATAGCTCATCATTAAAGTAAAGTATGGTTCTGAGACTGCAGTGGGTTCAGTGACATTGGTCGCAGTGACTTGTAGCTGTTTTAGGCTACTGTTCACTGATTTGCCACTGAGGCCTCATGAACTCATCTCCAGCTTTAAATGATGATACTAACATCAACCTCTGTTGGTATAGTCAGCTGTAATCTCCTTAGTATAATGCTACTGGAGAAATATAATCAGCTGACAAATTTAGATTTCTACTGGTATTGTTTATCTGCAGTCATAGGTCTCCTCAGGCTTGATACTGGGCCTGAGAGTAATTTACCTCCTGCAGAGTTTAACATGGTTATGCCCTGATATTTAGTAGGGCTACCAATGAATTGATGGTAGTAGTCTGTCCCCACAAGGACAGCCATTTGGCATTTGATTTGCTCAAATTTACCTGCAGCTGCTTGATAATAGCTTTCCAGGTCAGCATAATCAACTTGAGATTGTTGTGACAAATCTTCACATTTCTTGATCTGTCTTGTTAAGTGGCCTTTAAGACCTGCAAGGGTTCTTTCCATTCTCCCTGCATTATCCATACTGGCTCGTTGGTGAAGCCTTGTGGGACTTGTACTTGGGCTGCTCATAATACTGAACAAGCACTAATGGTAGCCTAGGGTAAATTCTGCACTCATTAGGCAATAATCCTACCTCTACTAGAGGTTAGCACTTAAAATTAATACACATTATATATATACAATCATACACACTAATGATTTGAGTGATAAACCAGTGTCACTGGAAGTACCTTTAGGTTAGCTCTTCTATATCACCCTAGGATGGTAGAGACACTAATTAATCACTCAAAGGTGTAATGATCATAAGTAATTTATTATATATACAACTCAACTCGAGTTGATAAAAATTACACCCAAAATAGGGTCTGGACCATTCATTAATGGTGTTAGGTTGATCAATATAGTACAACTGACTATGGTAATAATGGGACTAGGATGAACGATAATAGTTCAACTAGTCATATCCTACCCTGTTGTGGGTTGGCAATTAGTAAATATTATACTGTGATCACTAGTGCAATATATATTAAATAATTCTCTATTTTGGAGAAATAATATACACAATTATTGATAATAGCCTCTTAATTAGCCTCTATGAAACTTCTAATATTATCTAGAAGTATTAAATATTATTAGTGACCTCGCGAAATAAAGTCCACAAAATTCGTAGATAATCTCTCGCGAAATGTAACACCACGAAATCCGTGAACAATCTCGCGAAGACACAGTCACTAAATTGGCTGGATTCTATATTAGCGCTGTCATTTCACGAAATAACACGCCACCAAATATCTGTGGGTGTGCATGAAACCGCTGACGAAGCTGAACTCAGTTGAGGGAGGCTCCTGAGCTCCCTCGAGGCTTCGCCGCTGTCTTTGACTGGCTGGCCTTGTTTAAATAACACTGCACTAGTATATTTAATGAATCCACTGGTTAACTGGCTCATCCGGTACTAAGATGACCAAATGTGGGTTCATAGGATCAAATAATCCGTCATCCGGTTCGAAGATGACCAAATAATATGGGTACCGACCTGTGAGATTTATATTTATTTAATTTATATGAATTTATATTTACGTTAATTTATATACTTCGATAGCAATTTGTATAATGATAAGTGGACTGTATTTCTGCAATAATCTCTTAATCTCACAAATCGATCCTCTACACATTAGGGGGGGTTATTAAATTATATATATGCAGCCAATCAAACTACAGTAATAGCTACATACATTGATGAGGTTCCTTCTCTTATAGTACAGCAGGTTAGTCCACCAGGTATAACTAGAGTGTAGACACCAAATTATCCTCTTTGAGGTAGCTTCTATCACCCAGTAACTGGTGCACATAATCTTCCTTCCTCGTCTTGACCTGTCAAAAGTGCGCTAGCTGTGAAGCCAGAATCCTATATATGACAAGCTATATCAGAGAAAACACTATACAGTACATGGAACATTAAAGACCTGGCTTAATTACCTTTAGTATGAGGCGATTTCGCGTTCTAACCGGCTAACCCTATATCCTGACATTAATGGCCATAAATGAATGATAAACGGGTTTCGGATAGACACTTAACTTGATTGTAGACATCGTGTTGGAGATGGTACCTTTGGTTTCCATAACACTACGTCCAAGTAAATTAACAGGAGCCGAATTTGCTCCCGTGTGAGCCTCTGGTCTCAATATAAATGGCTGCATCTAACACTCCATTCTATTGACGTCACTGGCCGACATTGTCCAGAATGATAGGAGCCGAACTCGCTCCACACGTCTCGGAGGTGACACAACAATGGCTGCCCTCCTTCCCCACTCTCGCCTGGCCTACTTTGTCCAGATTTCAGAAAGTGATAGAAGGGTCACATTTACTCTACTTTAATATTGATAATTAAGTTAATTTATATAAGATGTTTTTATGATGGTAAAGTCCAAAGACTTATGTATTTAAGAATAATTCCCAGCAGAATAGCTGGTGAATTATAATAGTATGTGGTGATGATATCCCGTTTTCTATAGACGGTAATTCCACTACAAGTTACGTTTTCTATGGGTAACTTGTTGGTAATACAGCAGCACTTATTATCTGTCTGTATGATATTAAATGGTGTCGGATTTTCCGACATGACTGGATAATAAGTTTAGTTGAGAAATGACGAAAGTGACTATGTTTTAGTTGATTGGCGAAAGATTTTTTTTAGTTAAGGAACGTTAAATAACATGTAAGGGGAAAACCTAGAGAACATATGGGGAACATGGTAAAGAACACATGTAAGAAAAGTTGATGAATACAGTGAACATGCTGGGAATATGAACTTACAGAGAACATGAAAACATGATAAGGAGAATAGGGAATACAAAGAATGAACAATGGACTTGTGAAGAACATGGAGAATATGACAAAGAATGTAGAAAACATGTAAGTGAAGGTGAAAAAACGAAGTGATCTTGTGAGGAACATGAACTTGTAGAGGAACATGAATATTGCAAAGAACACAAAATATGGAAGTTAGCATGAATATTGAGTATAAAAGTTGTAAAGAGAACATGTGATGAACATGAAAACATAGAAAATATGACTAGAATTTGTAGAGAAAGTAATGAGACTAAGAGAAAGATTACAGAAAAAATGGAGATACTTGTGAAAATATGAACTGAATGGGACTGTGAACATTTGAAGAACATGGAGTGAACACGGATGAGAATACGAAGAACACAGTGAATATAGAGAAAATATGCAATACAGTACGATTATTGAAGGTTTGGATAAGTTGGGGATGAGAAGGTAAGGGAGGGAAAGGGTAAGAGTTAAGCTGGAGACGGACTTGATCGAAAATATTTGTCTGATGATCTAAGGCTGAGGGAATGGAGCTTGGTTAATGCCCTGATTAATTTTACTACGTTAGAAAATAAGGTGATCTTAAATCTCATGTGATATAGTTGGAAATAAAGAACTTGTACAAAATGAACTAAGCTGGGGCACAAGAGTTGAAACTTGATAACTGAACTGGTTTTTATTTACTATGTCTGAAAATGTAGTTGGGTGATTTGGACTGAGAGTAATGAATTTACAAAAGTGAGCTTGGACAGAGGACAAGAGCTAGAGTTTTATAATTGTTTACTTCATATTTACTATGTCTGAAATACAGAGGGTAAAAAATTTCGGGGAAATTGATGGTTTATTTACAAAGACTTGAGGGTGGAAGAGGGTGGGGGACGAGAGCTGGAGCTCAGTAACTGACTTGATCTTATTTACGGTGTCTGAAATACAGAGGGTACAAATTTCAGGGGAATTGGACTGTTACTAACGATCTTGTATAAACGAAATAAGGTGGGGGACAAGCGCTGGAGCTCAGTAACTGACTTGATTTTATTTACGGTGTCTGAAATACAGAGGGTACAAATTTCAGGGGAATTGGACTGTTACTAACGATCTTGTATAAACGAAATAAGGTGGGGGACAAGCGCTGGAGCTTGATAACTGTTTTGATCTTATTTACGGAGCCTGAAATACAGAGGGTAAAAATTTCATGGAAATTGGACTGTTACTAACGAAGATATGAGAGAGAGCTAAGGCGGAGGACAAGCGCTGGAGCTTGGTAACTGTTTTGATCTTATTTATGGTGCCTGAAATACAGAGGGTAAAAATTTCAGGGAAATTGGACTGATACTAACGAAGATACGAGAGAGAGCTAAGGCGGAGGACAAGCGCTGGAGCTTGGTAACTAAATTACTGTATTGAACTACATTTGAAATATGATTATTTTTAAATTTTAGAGGGATTGGAATGATAGTATTCATTATACGACAGGGGACTAAGGTGGGGGAACGTGAGCTAGAACATGCTTACTAACACGATTTATTTGTGTAAAACTGACTTGCTTAATGAAAAGGAGAAAACATACGATGTTGGAAAATAGTTGAACTGAATGAAAGGAGAGAGAGAGAGAGGAGGGACGGTCCAGATATTATGGAAAAGATAAGATAAGATAAGAGGTCTGGCTGGCCGGGCCTAAGGTAAATAAAGGTGACGCGAGAGATTGCGAGGTAAGGGGGGAGGGAGGGGGGTGTGATGTACGAAACCCTGAAAACCCTGGCTCACAAACACGAATTTCTAAATTTACATGAATAACTAAGGCTTGCATAGACGATATTTGTAAGTTGAAAACAGGTAAAACATGTCCGTAGAGTTCTCATGGAAACCCTAAAGAGCTACATACGTTACTTGAATTTGTTCCATAAGCCCTTAACAAACTTCTATGTCTCGGAAATTATTTTTCTCATAAGAACTTTAACAAACTCGTATGACATTATTTTTCATTATAAGAATTCTATACTTCCAAATCTGTGACTGAAAATTTACCTGAAAACCCTCACTCCCAGACACGAATTTCCCCGAAAACGAAAATTCGTCTGTGAGTCGTACGACTCACAGGGGAATTTCCAAATTCACCTGAAACCCCCACGACTCAGAGGGGAATTTTCTCCCAGAAAAAAAAATTCCCCTGTGAGTCGTACACCCTACTACTCTCCTCTGCACCACTACCCCCCTTCTCTGCACCACTACCCTCCTCCTCTGTACCACTACCCTCCTCCTCCTCTGCACCACTACCCTCCTCCTCTGCACCACTACCCACCTCCTCTGCACCACTACCCTCCTCCTCTGTACCACTACCCTCCTCCTCCTCTGCACCACTACCCTCCTCCTCTGCACCACTAGCCTCCTCCTCCTCTGCACCACTACCCTCCTTCTCTGCACCACTACCCTCCTCCTCTGCACCACTACCCTCTTCCTCCTCTGCACCACTACCCTCCACCTCTGCACCACTACCCTCCTCCTCCTCTGCACCACTACCCTCCTCCTCCTCTGCACCACTACCCTCCTCCTCCTCTGCACCACTACCCTCCTCCTCCTCTGCACCACTACCCTCCTTCTCTGCACCACTACCCTCCTTCTCTGCAACACTACCCTCCTCCTCTGCACCACTACCCTCTTCCTCCTCTGCACCACTACCCTCCTCCTACTCTGCACCACTACCCTCCACCTCTGCACCACAACCCTCCTCCTCCTCTGCACCACTACCCTCCTCCTCCTCTGCAAAACTACCCTCCTCTGCACCACTACCCTCCTTCTCTGCACCATTACCCTCCACCTCTGCATCACTACCCTCCTCTTCCTCTCACTCACTACCCTCCTCCTTCTCTGCACCACTACCCTCCTCCTCCTCTGCACCACTACCCTCCTCCTCTGCACCACTACTCTCCTCCTCCTCTGAACCATTACCCTCCTCCTCCTCTGCACCACTACCCTTCTCTTCTGCACCTCTACCCTCCTCTTCTGTACCACTACCCTCCTCCTCCTCTGCACCACTACCCTCCTCCTCTGCACCACTACACTCCTCCTCCTCTGCACCACTACCCTCCTCCTCCTCTGCACCACTACCCTTCTCCTCCTCTGCAGCACTACCCTCCTCTTCCTCTCACTCACTACCCTCCTCCTTCTCTGCACCACTACCCTCCTCCTCCTCTGCACCACTACCCTCCTCCTTCTCTGCAACACTACCCTTCTCCTCTGCACCACTACCTTCCTCCTCCTTTACACCACCACCCTCCTCCTCCTCCTCCTTTCCACCACTACCCTCCTCCTCTGCACCACTACCCTCCTCCTCCTCTGCACCACTACCCTCCTCCTCTGCACCACTACCCTCCTCCTCCTCTGCACCACTGCCCTCCTCCTCCTCTGCACCACTACCCTCCTTCTCTGCACCACTACCCTCCTCCTCCTCTGCACCACTACCCTCCTCCTCTGCACCACTACCCTCCTCCTCCTCTGCACCACTACCCTCCTCCTCTGCACCACTACCCTCCTCCTTCTGCATCACTACATTCCTCCTCCTCTGCACCACTACCCTCCTCCTCCTCTGCACCACTACCCTCCTTCTCTGCACCACTACCCTCCTCCTCTGCACCACTACCCTCCTCCTCCTCTGCACCACTACCCTCCTCCTCCTCTGCACCACTACCCTCCTCCTCCTCTGCACCACTACCCTCCTCCTCCTCTGCACCACTACCCTCCTCCTCCTCTGCACCACTACCCTCCTCCTCCTCTGCACCACTACCCTCCTCCTCTGCACCACTACCCTCCTCCTCCTCTGCACCACTACCCTCCTCCTCCTCTGCACCACTACCCTCCTCCTTCTCTGCACCACTACTCTCCTCCTTCTCTGCACCACTACCCTCCTCCTCTGCACCACTACCCTCCTCCTCCTCTGCACCACTACCCTCCTCCCTCTGCACCACTACCCTCCTCCTCTCTGCACCACTACTCCTCCTCCTCTGCACCACTACCCTCCTCCTCTCCTCTGCACCACTACCCTCCTCCTCCTCTGCACCACCACTACCCCCTCCTGCACCCTCTCCACCACTGCACCCTCCTCCTCCTCTGCACCACTACCCTCCTCCTCCTCTGCACCACTACCCTCCTCCTCCTCCTCTGCACCACTACCCTCCTCCCTCTACCACCCTCCTCCTCTGCACCACTACCCTCCTCCTACCCTCCTCCTCCTCTGCACCACTACCCCCTCCTCCTCTGCACCACTACCCTCCTCCTCCTCTGCACCACTACCCTCCTCCCTCTGCTCTGCACCACTACCCCTCCTCCTCTGCACCACTACCCTCCTCCTCCTCTGCACCACTACCCTCCTCCTCTGCACCACTACCCCCTCCTCCTCTGCACCACTACCCTCCTCCTCCTCTGCACCCTCCTCCTCTGCACCACTACCCTCCTCCTCCTCCTCTGCACCACTACCCTCCTCCTCCTCCTCTGCACCACTACCCTCCTCCTCCTCTGCACCACTACCCTCCTCCTCCTCTGCACCACTACCCTCCTCCTCCTCTGCACCACTACCCTCCTCCTCCTCTGCACCACTACCCTCCTCCTCCTCTGCACCACTACCCTCCTCCTCCCTGCACCACTACCCTCCTCCTCCTCTGCACCACTACCCTCCTCCTCTGCACCACTACCCTCCTCCTCCTCTGCACCACTACCCTCCTCCTCTGCACCACTACCCTCCTCCTCCTCTGCACCACTACCCTCCTCCTCCTCTGCACCACTACCCTCCTCCTCCTCTGCACCACTACCCTCCTCCTCCTCTGCACCACTACCCTCCTCCTCCTCTGCTCCTCCTACCCTCTCCTCCTCTGCACCACTCCTCCTCCTCTGCACCACTACCCTCCTCCTCCTCTGCACCACTACCCTCCTCCTCTGCACCACTACCCTCCTCCTCTGCACCACTACCCCCTCCTCCTCTGCACCACTACCCTCCTCCTCTGCACCACTACCCTCCTCCTCCTGCACCACTACCCTCCTCCTCCTCTGCACCACTACCCTCCTCCTCCTCTGCACCACTACCCCCTCCTCCTCTGCACCACTACCCTCCTCCTCCTCTGCACCACTACCCTCCTCCTCCTCTGCACCACTACCCTCCTCCTCCTCTGCACCACTACCCCCCCTCTCCTCCACCACTACCCTCCTCTGCACCTGCCTGCACCACTACCCTCCCTCCTCTGCACCACTACCCTCTCCTCCTCTGCACCACTACCCTCCTCCTCCTCTGCACCACTACCCCCTCCTCCTCTGCACCACTACCCTCCTCCTCCTCTGCACCACTACCCTCCTCCTCCTCTGCACCACTACCCCCTCCTCCTCTGCACCACTACCCTCCTCCTCCTCTGCACCACTACCCTCCTCCTCCTCTGCACCACTACCCTCCTCCTCCTCTGCACCACTACCCTCCTCCTCCTCTGCACCACTACCCTCCTCCTCTGCACCACTACCCTCCTCCTCCTCTGCACCACTACCCCCTCCTCTGCACCACTACCCTCCAATTCTGCACCACTACCCTCCTCCTCTGCACCACTACCCTCCTCCTCTGCACCACTACCCTCTGCTCCTCTACACCTCTCCTCCTCCTCTGCACCACTACCCTCCTCCTCTGCACCACTACCCTCCTCCTCCTTTGCACCACTACCCTCCTCCTCTGCACCACTACCCTCCTCCTTATCTGCACCACTACCCTCCTCCTCTGCACCACTACCCTCCTCCTCTGCACCACTTCCCTCCTCCTTTGCATCACTACATTCCTCCTCCTCTGCACCACTACCCTCCTCCTCCTCTGCACCACTACCCTCCTTCTCTGCACCACTACCCTCCTCCTCTGCACCACTACCCTCCTCCTCCTCTGCACCACTACCCTCCTCCTCTGCACCACTACCCTCCTCCAATGCACCACTACCCTCCAATTCTGCACCACTACCCTCCACGTCCTCTGAACCACTTTCCCTGCTCCTCTGCACCACTACCCTACTCCTCTGCACCACTACCCTCCTCCTCCTCTGCACCACTACCCTCCTCCTCCTCTGCACCACTACCCTCCTCCTCTGCACCACTACCCTCCTCCTTATCTGCACCACTACCCTCCTCTTCCTCTCACTCACTACCCTCCTCCTTCTCTGCACCACTACCCTCCTCCTCCTCTGCACCACTACCCTCCTCCTTCTCTGCAACACTACCCCCTCCTCTGCACCACTACCCTTTTCCAATGCACCACTACCCTCCAATTCTGCACCACTACCCTCCACGTCCTCTGAACCACTTTCCCCCCTCCTCTGCACCACTACCCTACTCCTCTGCACCACTACCCTCCTCCTCTGCACCACTGCCCTCCTCCTCCTCTGCACCACTACCCTCCTCCTCTGCACCACAATCCTCCTCCTTATCTGCACCACTACACCTCCTCTGCACCACTACCCTCCTCCTCCTCTGCACCACTACCCTCCTCCTCTGCACCACTACCCTCCTCCTCCTCTGCACCACTACCCTCCTCCTCTGCACCACTACCCTCCTCCTCCTCTGCACCACTACCCTCCTCCTCTGCACCACTACCCTCCTCCTCTGCACCACTACCCTCCTCCTCTGCATCACTACATTCCTCCTCCTCTGCACCACTACCCTCCTCCTCCTCTGCACCACTACCCTCCTTCTCTGCACCACTACCCTCCTCCTCTGCACCACTACCCTCCTCCTCCTCTGCACCACTACCCTCCTCCTCTGCACCAATACCCTCTTCCTTCTCTGCATCACTACCCTCCTCCTCCTCTGCACTACTACCCTCCTACTCTGCACAACTACCCCCATCCTCTGCACCACTACTCTCCTCATTCTCTGCTCCGCTACCTCCTCCTCCTCTGCACCACTACCCTCTTCCTCCTCTGCACCACTACCCACCTCCTCCTCTGCAGCACTACCCTCATTTTCCTCTCACTCACTACCCTCCTCCTTCTCTGCACCACTACCCTCCTCCTCCTCTGCACCTCTACCCTTCTCCAATGCACCACTACCCTCCAATTCTGCACCACTATCATCCTCCTCCTCTGCACCACTACCCTCCTTCTCCTCTGCACGACTACTCTCCTTCTCCTCTGCACCACTACCCTCCTCCTCCTCTGCACCACTACCCTCCTCTTCCTCTGCACCACTAACCTCCTCCTCCTCCTCCTCCTCCTCCTCCTCCTCCTCCTCCTCCTCCTCCTCCTCCTCTACACCACTACCCTCCTTATTCTCTGCACCACTACCCTCCTCCTCAGCACCACTACCCTCCTCCTCTGCACCACTACCCTCCTTCTCTGCACCACTACCTTCCTCCTCCTCCTCCTCTGCACCACTACCCTGCCCCTCCTCCTCTGCAAAACTACCCTCCTCCACCTCCTCTCCACCACTTCCCTCCTCGTCCTCTGCATCACTACCCTCCTCCTCCTCCTCCTCCTCCTCCTCCTCCTCCTCCTCCTCCTCCTCCTCCTCCTCCTCCTCCTCTCCTCCTCCTCCTCTGCACCACTACCCTGCCCCTCCTCCTCTGCACCACTACCCTCCTCCTCTGCAAAACTTCCCTCCTCCTTCTCTGCGTCACTACCCTCCTCCTTCTCTGCACCATTACCCTCCTTCTTCTCTGCATCACTACCCTCCACCTCCTCTTCTGCACCACTACCCTCCTCCTCCTCTGCACCACTACTCTCCTCCTCCTCTGCACAACTACCCTCCAATTCTGCACCACTATCATCCTCCTCCTCTGCACCACTACCCTCCTCCTACTCTGCACAACTACCCTCCTCCTCTGCACCACTATTCTCCTCCTCTGCACCACTACCCTCCTTCTCTGCACCACTACCCTCCTCCTCCTCTGCTCCACTACCCTCCTCCTCTGTACCACTACCCTCCTCCTCTGCACCACTACCCTCCTCCTCTGCATCACTACCCTCCACCTCTTCCTCTGCACCACTACCCTCCTCCTCCTCTGCACTACTACCCTCCTCTTCCTCTGCACTACTACCCTCCTCCTCCTCTGCACCAATACCCTCTTCCTTCTCTTCATTACTACCCTCCTCCTCCTCTGCACTACTACCCTCCTCCTCCTCTGCACCACTACCCTCTTCCTTCTCTGCACCACTACCCTCCTCCTCCTCTGCACCACTACCCTCCTTCTCTGCACCACTACCCTCCATCTCTGCACCACTACCCTCCTCCTCTGCTCCACTACCCTCTTCCTCCTCTGCACCACTACCCTCCTCCTACTCTGCACCACTACCCTCCACCTCTGCACTACTACCCTCCTCTTCCTCTGCACCACTACCCTCCTCCTCCTCTGCACCACTACCCTCCTTCTCTGCACCACTACCCTCCTTCTCTGCACCACTACCCTCCACCTCTGCATCACTACCGTTCACCTCCTCTTCTGCACCACTACCCTCCTCCTACTCTGCACAACTACCCTCCTCCTCTGCACCACCACTCTCCTCATTCTCTGCACCGCTACCCTCCTCCTCCTCTGCACCACTACCCTCCTCCTCCTCTGCACCACTACTCTTCTCCTCTGAACCACTACCCTCCTCCTCCTCTGCACCACTACCCTTCTCCTCTTCTGCACCACTACCCTCCTCTTCTGTACCACTACCCTCCTCCTCCTCTGCAGCACTACCCTCCTCCTCCTCTCACTCACTACCCTCCTCCTCCTCTGCACCACTACCCTCCTCCTCCTCTGCACCACTACCCTCCTCCTCCTCTGCACCACTACCCTCCTTCTCTGCACCACTACCCTCCTCCTCCTCTGCACCACTACCCTCCTCCTCTGCACCACTACCCTCCTCCTTATCTGCACCACTACCCTCCTCCTCTGCACCACTACCCTCCTCCTTTGCATCACTACATTCCTCCTCCTCTGCACCACTACCCTCCTCCTCCTCTGCACCACTACCCTCCTTCTCTGCACCACTACCCTCCTCCTCTGCACCACTACCCTCCTCCTCCTCTGCACCACTACCCTCCTCCTCTGCACCACTACCCTCCTCCAATGCACCACTACCCTCCAATTCTGCACCACTACCCTCCACGTCCTCTGAACCACTTTCCCTCCTCCTCTGCACCACTACCCTACTCCTCTGCACCACTACCCTCCTCCTCCTCTGCACCACTACCCTCCTCCTCCTCTGCACCACTACCCTCCTCCTCTGCACCACTACCCTCCTCCTTATCTGCACCACTACCCTCCTCTTCCTCTCACTCACTACCCTCCTCCTTCTCTGCACCACTACCCTCCTCCTCCTCTGCACCACTACCCTCCTCCTTCTCTGCAACACTACCCCCTCCTCTGCACCACTACCCTTCTCCAATGCACCACTACCCTCCAATTCTGCACCACTACCCTCCACGTCCTCTGAACCACTTTCCCTCCTCCTCTGCACCACTACCCGACTCCTCTGCACCACTACCCTCCTCCTCCTCTGCACCACTACCCTCCTCCTCCTCTGCACCACTACCCTCCTTCTCTGCACCACTACCCTCCTTCTCTGCAACACTACCCTCCTCCTAGGCACCACTACCCTCTTCCTCCTCTGCACCACTACCCTCCTCTTCCTCTCACTCACTACCCTCCTCCTTCTCTGCACCACTACCCTCCTCCTCCTCTGCACCACTACCCTCCTCCTTCTCTGCAACACTACCCTTCTCCTCTGCACCACTACCTTCCTCCTCCTTTACACCACCACCATCCTCCTCCTCCTCCTTTCCACCACCATCCTCCTCCTCCTCCTTTCCACCACTACCCTCCTCCTCTGCACCACTACCCTCTTCCTCCTCTGCACCACTACCCTCCTTCTCTGCACCACTACCCTCCTCCTCCTCTGCACCACTACCCTCCTCCTCCTCTGCACCACTACCCTCCTTTTCTGCACCACTACCCTCCTCCTCCTTTGCACCACTACCCTCCTCCTCTGCACCACTACCCTCTTCCTCCTCTGCACCACTACCCTCCTCCTCTGCACCACTACCCTCCTCCTCCTTTGCACCACTACCCTCCTCCTCTGCACCACTACCCTCCTCCTTATCTGCACCACTACCCTCCTCCTCTGCACCACTACCCTCCTCCTCTGCACCACTTCCCTCCTCCTTTGCATCACTACATTCCTCCTCTCCTGCACCACACCACTCCTCCTCCTCCTCTGCACCACTACCCTCCTTCTCTGCACCACTACCCTCCTCCTCTGCACCACTACCCTCCTCCTCCTCTGCACCACTACCCTCCTCCTCTGCACCACTACCCTCCTCCAATGCACCACTACCCTCCAATTCTGCACCACTACCCTCCACGTCCTCTGAACCACTTTCCCTGCTCCTCTGCACCACTACCCTACTCCTCTGCACCACTACCCTCCTCCTCCTCTGCACCACTACCCTCCTCCTCCTCTGCACCACTACCCTCCTCCTCTGCACCACTACCCTCCTCCTTATCTGCACCACTACCCTCCTCTTCCTCTCACTCACTACCCTCCTCCTTCTCTGCACCACTACCCTCCTCCTCCTCTGCACCACTACCCTCCTCCTTCTCTGCAACACTACCCCCTCCTCTGCACCACTACCCTTTTCCAATGCACCACTACCCTCCAATTCTGCACCACTACCCTCCACGTCCTCTGAACCACTTTCCCCCCTCCTCTGCACCACTACCCTACTCCTCTGCACCACTACCCTCCTCCTCTGCACCACTACCCTCCTCCTCCTCTGCACCACTACCCTCCTCCTCTGCACCACTACCCTCCTCCTTATCTGCACCACTACACCTCCTCCTCTGCACCACTACCCTCCTCCTCCTCTGCACCACTACCCTCCTCCTCTGCACCACTACCCTCCTCCTCCTCTGCACCACTACCCTCCTCCTCTGCACCACTACCCTCCTCCTCCTCTGCACCACTACCCTCCTCCTCTGCACCACTACCCTCCTCCTCTGCACCACTACCCTCCTCCTCTGCACCACTACCCTCCTCCTTTGCATCACTACATTCCTCCTCCTCTGCACCACTACCCTCCTCCTCCTCTGCACCACTACCCTCCTTCTCTGCACCACTACCCTCCTCCTCTGCACCACTACCCTCCTCCTCCTCTGCACCACTACCCTCCTCCTCTGCACCAATACCCTCTTCCTTCTCTGCATCACTACCCTCCTCCTCCTCTGCACTACTACCCTCCTACTCTGCACAACTACCCCCATCCTCTGCACCACTACTCTCCTCATTCTCTGCACCGCTACCTCCTCCTCCTCTGCACCACTACCCTCTTCCTCCTCTGCACCACTACCCACCTCCTCCTCTGCAGCACTACCCTCATTTTCCTCTCACTCACTACCCTCCTCCTTCTCTGCACCACTACCCTCCTCCTCCTCTGCACCTCTACCCTTCTCCAATGCACCACTACCCTCCAATTCTGCACCACTATCATCCTCCTCCTCTGCACCACTACCCTCCTTCTCCTCTGCACGACTACCCTCCTTCTCCTCTGCACACCTACCCTCCTCCTCCTCTGCACCACTACCCTCCTCTTCCTCTGCACCACTAACCTCCTCCTCCTCCTCCTCCTCCTTCTCCTCCTCCTCCTCCTCTACACCACTACCCTCCTTATTCTCTGCACCACTACCCTCCTCCTCAGCACCACTACCCTCCTCCTCTGCACCACTACCCTCCTTCTCTGCACCACTACCTTCCTCCTCCTCCTCCTCTGCACCACTACCCTGCCCCTCCTCCTCTGCAAAACTACCCTCCTCCACCTCCTCTCCACCACTTCCCTCCTCGTCCTCTGCACCACTACCCTCCTCCTCCTCCTCCTCCTCCTCCTCCTCCTCCTCCTCCTCCTCCTCCTCCTCCTCCTCCTCCTCCTCCTCTGCACCACTACCCTGCCCCTCCTCCTCTGCACCACTACCCTCCTCCTCTGCAAAACTTCCCTCCTCCTTCTCTGCGTCACTACCCTCCTCCTTCTCTGCACCATTACCCTCCTCCTCCTCTGCACCACTACCCTCCTCCTCCTCTGCACCACTACCCTCCTCCTCCTCTGCACCACTACCCTCCTCCTCCTCTGCACCACTACCCCCTCCTCCTCTGCACCACTCCTCCTCCTCTGCACCACTACCCTCCTCCTCTGCACCACTACCCTCCTCCTCCTCTGCACCACTACCCTCCTCCTCTGCACCACCCTCCTCCTCTGCACCACTACCACTCCTCCTCCTCTGCACCACTACCCTCCTCCTCCTCTGCACCACTACCCTCCTCCTCCTCTGCACCACTACCCTCCTCCTCCTCTGCACTACCTCCTCCTCCTCTGCACTACCCTCCTCCTCTGCACCACTACCCTCCTCCTCCTCTGCACCACTACCCTCCTCCTCCTCTGCACCACTACCCTCCTCCTCCTCTGCACCACTACCCTCCTCCTCCTCTGCACCACTACCCTCCTCCTCCTCTGCACCACTACCCTCCTCCTCCTCTGCACCACTACCCTCCTCCTCTGCACCACTACCCCCTCCTCCTCTGCACCACTACCCTCCTCCTCCTCTGCACCACTACCCTCCTCCTCCTCTGCACCACTACCCTCCTTCTCTGCACCACTACCCTCCTCCTCCTCTGCACCACTACCCTCCTCCTCCTCCTCCTCTCCTCCTCTGCACCACTCCTCCTCCTCTGCACCACTACCCTCCTCCTCTGCACCACTACCCTCCTCCTCCTCTGCACCACTACCCTCCTCCTCCTCTGCACCACTACCCTCCTCCTCCTCTGCACCACTACCCTCCTCCTCCTCTGCACCACTACCCTCCTCCTCCTCTGCACCACTACCCTCCTCCTCCTCTGCACCACTACCCTCCTCCTCAGCACCACTACCCTCCTCCTCCTCTGCACCACTACCCTCCTCCTCCTCT
>NW_025557405.1:5000-50308 GCF_020424385.1 Procambarus clarkii
GGAAGAGATTATATGTTCCTTAATGGAGCCCTGTTGCTTATGCATCGTTAAACGCCTAAAAAGAGATGTTGTTGTCTTGCCTATATACTGGGTTTTTTGGAGCTTACAGACCCCATGAGGGCATTTGAAGGCATAGACGACGTTGGTCTCTTTTAAAGAGTTCTGTTTTGTGTCTGGAGAGTTTCTCATGAGTAGGCTGGCCGTTTTTCTGGTTTTATAGTAAATCGTCAGTTGTATCTTCTGATTTTTGTCTGTAGGGATAACGTTTCTACTGACTGTCTGGGCAGTCACTGTTGGCATTTAGGCACATTCCTATGCTTGTTTCCTTAGTGTAGACTGCAGTGTGGAAACTTCCGCTCCTTTCCATGACTGTTACATCTAGAAAGGGCAGCTTCCCATCCTTCCCCATCTCGTAAGTGAAACGCAACACAGAATTTTGCTCAAATGCCTCCTTCAGCTCCTGCAGATATCTGACATCAGGTACCTGTGTGTAAATGTTGTCAACATACCTGCAGTATATGGCCGGTTTCAAGTTCATTTCGACTAAGACTTTCTGCTCGATGGTACCCATGTAGAAGTTTGCAAACAGGACACCTAGGGGAGAACCCATGGCGACCCCATCTACTTGCTTATACATGTGCCCATCCGGGCTCAAGAAGGGTGCCTCTTTAGTACAAGCTTGGAGTAGTTTCCTTAGGATGTTTTCTGGTATGTCAAGAGGAGTGCAGGCCGGATCACGATACACTCTGTCGGCTATCATCCCGATAGTCTCGTCCACAGGTACGTTGGTAAACAGTGATTCTACGTCCAACGAGGCTCTTATCCCTGTGGCCTGTGTGCCCCGCAGTAAGTCAACAAATTCCTTTGGAGACTTCAGGCTGAAGGCGCAAGGGACATAAGGAGTTAGCAGGCCGTTGAGTCGCTTCGCCAGTCTGTACGTGGGTGTGGGTAACTACTCCAAGCTTGTGGGTAACTAAGCCAAGCCAAAATATACTAAATATATATATATATATATATATATATATATATATATATATATATATATATATATATATATATATATATATATATATATATATATATATATATATGTCGTACCTAGTAGCCAGAACGCACTTCTCAGCCGACTATGCAAGGCCCGATTTGCCTAATAAGCCAAGTTTTCATGAACTAATTGTTTTTCGACTACCTAACCTACCTAACCTAACCTAACTTTTTCGGCTACCTAACCTAACCTAACCTAACTTTTTCGGCTACCTAACCTAACCTAACCTATAAAGATAGGTTAGATTAGGTTAGGTAGGGTTGGTTAGGTTCGGTCATATATCTACGTTAATTTTAACTCCAATAAAAAAAAATTGACCTCATACATAATGAAATGGGTAGCTTTATCATTTCATAAGAAAAAAAATAGAGAAAATATATTAATTTGGGAAAACTTGGCTTATTAGGCAAATCGGGCCTTGCATAGTAGGCTGATAAGTGCATTCTGGCTACTAGGTACGACATATATATATATATATATATATATATATATATATATATATATATATATATATATATATATATATATATATATATATATATATATATACATATATATATATATACATATATATATATTGTGACGGGAAAGTGTTGGAGTGTAGATGTTCGGCAGTCCTCCAATGGCTGGTGTCATTGCCTAGTCACACTTACAAAAAAAAAGATAGACTGCTTGCCTCTTTGTCTGTGGTAAAGTAAGGGAAGACACTCAAAACACAATGTATGAACAATGAAACTTTAATTAATAAAGAAAACAAATTATAAACAAAGACAATCTCTTGGCTATGTACAGTGCAAAATGAACAAGTCAAAAACATATAATATAAATGAATTATAGGGATGAAGTTACTCCACAATAATATAAAGTTAAAGGTGAAAAATAATCAGGTGCTGAGAATATGGCGCTAGCTGCGAGACATCCACCTGATACAGCAATATCAGTTAGTTGTTCACGGCTTGAGAGCACAAGGATATTTTGACTTCAATGGCTGGATCAAGCCCAGACATCGACTCAGGTAGAGGGAGCTGAGGTGCAGTGTGCAGGTGTGCAGTCGGCGAGTCACCAATCAGGAGCAGGCAGGCTGGGAAGGGTAATTGGCTGATTGATGACGAGCCGGCGTGGAGGGAGTGGAGTAGGGGGTGAGTCTTGGGTACGTTTTGCCTCCTGGTCAAAACGTTTTGTGCTACTGGTAGACGTATCTTGACTGTAGCATCTTATTCTTGAATAAAATGCGTAACTTCATGTAGAGAAGAGCAGGCTCAATCTCTCTTGAAAGAGATTATCGTCACAACTCTCCCCCGAAGCCTGCACTTACGGGTGAAGTTACGTCTTCAGGTGGTAGAGTAGTAGGTGGAGCTGTCTCTACCTCATAAACTCTGGAGAGGGCATCTGCTATGATGTTGTCAGAACCTTTGATGTAGAAGATCTCCAGGCTGAAATTCTGCAGATATAAAGCCCATCGTAGAAGCCATTGATTGTTGAATTGGGCTTGCTGCAGGAAGCGTAGGGGATTGTGGTCCGAGTAGATGGTGGTAGACCAAGCACCTTGCAGGTATGATTCAAAGTGCTGCAAGTTCAGGACGATGGAGAGTAGCTCCTTTTCGATCGTGCTGTAATTCTTCTGGTGTGTTTTTAACTTGTAGCTGTAGTAGCTAACAGGCAAAACATCCTCGCCTCGTTGTTGCATCAGGACACCCCCGATGCTGGTACCACTAGCGTCGACATGCAGAATGAAAGGCTTCGTGATATCTGGCGAGGCGAGAATGGGATTAGAACTGAGCATGAATTTAAGTTGTTCAAAAGCAATGGTCTGCTGAATGGTCCAATGATACCGTTGCTTGGGGCTGGTTACAGTGATCAATGGTGTCGCCACCGTACTAAAATTCTTCACAAACCTACGGTAGTAGGAGGCAAGTCCAAGGAAGCGCAGGATCGAGTTGCTTCCTGGTGGTAGGCTGTGGGTAATGCTGGATGGCTTGGGTATGTATGTTTAACGGAGCTATGCTGCCACTCCCTATCTCATGACCAAGATAACGCACTTTACCTTTGGCAAAAGTGGACTTGCCCAAGTTGATGGTGAGGCCGGCTGTCAGGAGCTTGGAGAACAATCGTTGCAGCTGGAGCAGATGTTCGCTCCAGGTGTTGGTTGCCACAATGATGTCATCCAAGTAGGCGTAGGTGTTATCTAAGCCCTGGATGACGCGGTTGACAGCTCGCTGGAAGGTGGCCGGGGCATTACATAGTCCAAATGGAAGGCGTTCATATCTGTAAAGGCCAAAGGGAGTGGTAAAGGCAGATATTTCCCTCTCTCTATATTACAGTCTCCCTCACTATGTTACAGTCTCCCTCACTATGTTACAGTCTCCCTCACTATGTTACAGTCTACCTCACTATGTTACAGTCTCCCTCACTGTGTTACAGTCTCCCTCACTATGTTACAGTCTCCCTCACTATGTTACAGTCTACCTCACTATGTTACAGTCTCCCTCACTATGTTACAGTCTCCCTCACTATGTTACAGTCTCCCTCACTATGTTACAGTCTACCTCACTATGTTACAGTCTCCCTCACTGTGTTACAGTCTCCCTCACTATGTTACAGTCTCCCTCACTATGTTACAGTCTACTTCACTATGTTACAGTCTCCCTCACTATGTTACAGTCTACCTCACTATGTTACAGTCTCCCTCACTGTGTTACAGTCTCCCTCACTATGTTACAGTCTCCCTCACTATGTTACAGTCTCCCTCTCTATGTTACAGTCTCCCTCTCTATGTTACAGTCTCCCTCACTATGTTACTGTCTACCTCACTATGTTACAGTCTCCCTCTCTATGTTACAGTCTCCCTCTCTATGTTACAGTCTCCCTCTCTATGTTACAGTCTCCCTCACTATGTTACAGTCTCCCTCACTATGTTACAGTCTCCCTCACTATGTTACAGTCTCCCTCACTATGTTACAGTCTCCCTCACTATGTTACAGTCTCCCTCACTATGTTACAGTCTCCCTCTCTATGTTACAGTCTCCCTCTCTATGTTACAGTCTCCCTCTCTATGTTACACTCTCCTTCTCTATGTTACAGTCTCCCTCACTATGTTACAGTCTCCCTCTCTATGTTACAGTCTCCCTCTCTATGTTACACTCTCCTTCTCTATGTTACAGTCTCCCTCACTGTGTTACAGTCTCCCTCTCTATGTTACAGTCTCCCTCTCTATGTTACAGTCTCCCTCTCTATGTTACAGTCTCCCTCTCTATGTTACAGTCTCCCTCACTATGTTACAGTCTCCCTCTCTATGTTACAGTCTCCCTCTCTATGTTACAGTCTCCCTCTCTATGTTACAGTCTCCCTCTCTATGTTACAGTCTCCCTCACTATGTTACAGTCTCCCTCTCTATGTTACAGTCTCCCTCTCTATGTTACAGTCTCCCTCTCTATGTTACAGTCTCCCTCACTAGGTTACAGTCTCCCTTTCTATGTTACAGTCTCCCTCTCTATATTACACTCTCCTTCTCTATGTTACAGTCTCCCTCTCTATGTTACAGTCTCCCTCTCTATGTTACAGTCTCCCTCTCTATGTTACAGTCTCCCTCACTATGTTACAGTCTCCCTCACTAGGTTACAGTCTCCCTCTCTATGTTACAGCCTCCCTCACTATGTTACAGTCTCCCTCTCTATGTTACAGTCTCCCTCTCTATGTTACAGTCTCCCTCTCTATGTTACAGTCTCCCTCACTATGTTACAGTCTCCCTCTCTATGTTACAGTCTCCCTCTCTATGTTACAGTCTCCCTCTCTATGTTACAGTCTCCCTCTCTATGTTACAGTCTCCCTCTCTATGTTACAGTCTCCCTCTCTATGTTACAGTCTCCCTCTCTATGTTACAGTCTCCCTCTCTATGTTACAGTCTCCCTCTCTATGTTACAGTCTCCCTCTCTATGTTACAGTCTCCCTCACTATGTTACAGTCTCCCTCTCTATGTTACAGTCTCCCTCTCTATGTTACAGTCTCCCTCTCTATGTTACAGTCTCCCTCTCTATGTTACAGTCTCCCTCTCTATGTTACAGTCTCCCTCACTATGTTACAGTCTCCCTCTCTATGTTACAGTCTCCCTCTCTATGTTACAGTCTCCCTCTCTATGTTACAGTCTCCCTCACTAGGTTACAGTCTCCCTCTCTATGTTACAGTCTCCCTCTCTATGTTACAGTCTCCCTCTCTATGTTACAGTCTCCCTCTCTATGTTACAGTCTCCCTCTCTATGTTACAGTCTCCCTCTCTATGTTACAGTCTCCCTCACTATGTTACAGTCTCCCTCACTAGGTTACAGTCTCCCTCTCTATGTTACAGTCTCCCTCTCTATGTTACACTCTCCTTCTCTATGTTACAGTCTCCCTCTCTATGTTACACTCTCCTTCTCTATGTTACAGTCTCCCTCACTATGTTACAGTCTCCCTCTCTATGTTACAGTCTCCCTCTCTATGTTACACTCTCCTTCTCTATGTTACAGTCTCCCTCACTGTGTTACAGTCTCCCTCTCTATGTTACAGTCTCCCTCTCTATGTTACAGTCTCCCTCACTATGTTACAGTCTCCCTCTCTATGTTACAGTCTCCCTCACTATGTTACAGTCTCCCTCTCTATGTTACAGACTCCCTCTCTATGTTACAGTCTCCCTCTCTATGTTACACTCTCCTTCTCTATGTTACAGTCTCCCTCACTGTGTTACAGTCTCCCTCTCTATGTTACACTCTCCTTCTCTATGTTACAGTCTCCCTCTCTATGTTACACTCTCCTTCTCTATGTTACAGTCTCCCTCTCTATGTTACACTCTCCTTCTCTATGTTACAGTCTCCCTCTCTATGTTACAGTCTCCCTCTCTATGTTACACTCTCCTTCTCTATGTTACAGACTCCCTCTCTATGTTACAGTCTCCCTCTCTATGTTACACTCTCCTTCTCTATGTTACAGACTCCCTCTCTATGTTACAGTCTCCCTCTCTATGTTACACTCTCCTTCTCTATGTTACAGACTCCCTCTCTATGTTACAGTCTCCCTCTCTATGTTACACTCTCCTTCTCTATGTTACAGAGTCTCCCTCTCTATGTATGGCCTCAGCGGCACATACCGTTACCAGCAGCTGCCTTCCCAGTGTGTCGTTAAGTCCCTTGAACGAGTTGTTTACGTTCTTCAGGCGTCACAGTGATGATCTTCAGGTGGCTACTGTGTTACAGTGGTCATCTTCAGGTGGCTACTGTGTCACAGTGGTCATCTTCAGGGGGCTACTGTGTCACAGTGGTGTTATTCAGGTGGCAACTGTGTCACAGTAGTGATCTTCAGGTGGCTACTGTGTTACAGTGGTCATCTTCAGGTGGCTACTGTGTTACAGTGGTCATCTTCAGGTGGCTACTGTGTCACAGAGGTGATCTTCAGGTGGCTACTGTGTCACAGTGATGATCTTCAGGTGGCTACTGTGTCACAGTGATGATCTTCAGGTGGCTACTGTGTCACAGAGGTGATCTTCAGGTGGCAACTGTGTCACAGTAGTGATCTTCAGGTGGTTACTGTGTCGCAGTGGTGATCTTCAGGTGGCTACTGTGTTACAGTGGTGGTCTTCAGGTGGTTACTGTGTCACAGTGGTGATCTTCTGGTGGTTACTGTGTCACAGTGGTGATCTTCAGGTGGTTACTGTGTCGCAGTGCTGATCTTCAGGTGGCTACTGTGTTACAGTGGTGGTCTTCAGGTGGTTACTGTGTCACAGTGGTGATCTTCTGGTGGTTACTGTGTCACAGTGGTGATCTTCTGGTGGTTACTGTGTCACAGTGCTGATCTTCAGGTGGCTACTGTGTCACAGTGGTGATCTTCTGGTGGTTACTGTGTCACAGTGGTGATCTTCTGGTGGTTACTGTGTCACAGTGGTGAACTGTTTGCGACTTTGTGCATGGTATTAAACATAAAGCCCTAACAGCCATTGACCTAAACATAACAGGTTGGTGAAGGTGACCTTCACACTGCAGTCTTCACTAAAGGAACCAACATAGGAATGGGCCTTAATTTTGGCTGTCAAGTCAAATTATTTAAAATCCCAAACGTTTTTCATAAATGGTTGTACATTTATAATTGGGAAAGTTTTCATAAACGGTTGTACATTTATAATTGGGAAAGTTTTCATCAATGGTTGTAGATTTATAATTAGGAAAGTTTCATAAAAAGTACAGTCCAGTAATAACATAAGTGAGTCACAGTAACAGCAAGTCAAGTTGACATTGTCTTTATCAGAATCGCAAACTAAATTGTAACAACTTATACTAATCATTTCATTACTGGCTGGACTAATCAGGTGGATAGTAATCCTTATTAATAATTACATTTTAGGCATTAAGTGAGAGACATTTAACTAAGAATTAGAAAGATCGTATAATTATAGATACAATAGTTATCACAAAATTAGAATAATGAAATAACTAGCAGTAGAACTAATTTATACTTATCATACCATAACGATGTGTATATTTGCACACTTGCACACTATTGTGTATATTTGCACACTTGCACATTATTGTGTATATTTGCACACTTGCACACTATTGTGTATATTTGCACACTTGCACACTATTGTGTATACTTGCACACTTGCACACTATTGTGTATATTTGCACACTTGCACACTATTGTGTATATTTGCACACTTGCACACTATTGTGTATATTTGCACACTTGCACACTATTGCACACTATTGTGTATATTTGCACACTTGCACACTATTGTGTATATTTGCACACTTGCACACTATTGTGTATATTTGCACACTTGCACATTATTGTGTACATTTGCACACTTGCACACTATTGTGTATATTTGCACACTTGCACATTATTGTGTACATTTGCACACTGTTGTGTATATTTGCACACTTGCACACTATTGTGTATATTTGCACACTTGCACACTATTGTGTATATTTGCACACTTGCACATTATTGTGTACATTTGCACACTATTGTGTATATTTGCACACTTGCACACTATTGTGTATATTTGCACACTTGTACACTACTGTGTATATTTGCACACCCTCAGCATTCTGCATCAACTGACACTGGAGCTGTCGTGGCTCAGTCACTCGGAACACACAGCTCATACACCATCAATATGACTTCAGTTGTTGGCTAAGCCAGCCAACAAAGCTGTGATATTGAAAAGAAACTGAACTAAATTTGAAATTTGATTAATATATGTAATGTGAAGCCGATCTACTGGAAAACAGTAAGCAAACTTTATTTGAAAAGAATATGAGAAGACTGAAAAGCTGGGGGCAAGAAAAATGTTAAAAATAAGAAGTAATGATCTTCATAAACATAACATAACATATCCATGACCATAATTAATACAGTGTGAACTCTCTTAAACTATGCTCACCGTGGAATCTCGTCACTATGCATAACTTGTCACTCTGCGAAACAAATTATTGACTATAAGTGCGACAGTGAGAATAAAAATGACCACTTATGTTTTGGAGTGCTATTTTAGTCAAGAAATACTGTAAAGGATGATTATTGACTAAAGAGAATTTTGCGGACTGCTGGTGTTTGATGTGATGAACTGCTTAAAGGATCCATATTTGCTAGAAAAAAATCCTGTGAAATAATGCGTCTTATATGTTTTGACTATCTAGCTAATAGCGTATTGCCTGGCTAATAATGAAATGTCACATTTTGTCTGACTCACTTAGCACAAGTGAAGAGAAAACATTGAAAAACTTGCATAGGTTAAAAACTCTGTGAAATCATATCTGTTATGTTAAGTTTTGACTAGCTGATTAATAGCATACTACTACATTATTGTCTTTTTATGTTATGTTTACCTCGATAGCGTTGTAATGCTTGGAAATTGTATGTGTGGATCCCGTTTCCCTCTTACTGCACATAAATAATGGATGCTGTAAAATATTTTTATGGAACATGACTCTTCTTATTTTTATCCCTTTTTAAAACTAGATGCAATAACCAAGCTATGTTTGCCTTCTCTCTCTCTCTCCCTCTCTCTCTCTCTCTCTCTCTCTCTCTCTCTCTCTCTCTCTCTCTCTCTCTCTCTCTCTCTCTCTCTCTCTCTCTCTCTCTCTCTCTCTCTTTCTCTCTTTCTCTCTCTCTCAGTATGGATGTGGGTTATTTGTGTGGACTCGAGAGATATGATCACCACATATAAGTTTCTCAAAGAAAATGATAAGCTATGTAAGGACCTTTTATTTAACACACACACACACACGACATCCGTGCAGTAGTGAGATTCCTCTTTGATGGCTGTGGACGTGTCAATGTAAAATTAAAATGTGCAAAGATGATTCGGAGTGCTATTTAGTAGAGAAATGATACAAAATTGTGTTTATTGACTAGTGAGAGCCCGTAGCATGTATGGTGTGGGATATTGCGGTCCTTAACCTAGTCAAGCGATAGACAGACAGACAGACAACAACAATAGGTAGTGGCCCTCGCGTCTATTTGATTTGATAGAAGAAAAAAATGAAGACTAGTAGTCCCTGTTTTTTAAGATGAAAAACTTTTAACTATAAAAATGTTTGACTGAGTAACTGACTGACTGCTTTTCTGGTCTGGTCTGCAGGTCTGCAAGAAGTAATAGTAATGTAGGTAGGGAACATGTCTCCTCGGCTCTTTTATCTTCCACAAAGCCTTTCCTCCTATCTCAACCCTATTAGTTTATGCTCTCGTGTTTCACTTTTTGTTAAAACTAAATCTACACACGCGATATGAAATGTGAAAAAAAATCTTACATTACGCTATGTTAACAGTGCTTGAATAAAATTATTAAGAGTGCTAGGGTACTGTTGCGCACAGTCATCTCGCTAAGGTGTGTCGGTGACAGAATTGTCAAAATGATGTACCTTGCATACATCAAATCTTTAGTGGTTTATGCGGCACCTCTGCTTGTTTTTGATGACTGAAAGGAGTTTGATGATACGAATAGTAATTGCTGACATTGAGCATATTCTCAAAACATAGTTTCTGCAAAAAAAAAGAAGCATTAAATTAGATGCGAGCTGTGATTTGAAAACAGAAGATGGGTGATGTGTGGCTTATTGTGTGGACTCTGGAGATATGATCTCCACATATAAGTTTCTCAAGAAAAACGGTAATATTTTTCTTTGTGTTTGGATGTAATGGCTAAATATGGTTGACATTTTCAATAATGTTATTTGGTCATCAGATAAAGTTGATTTCCACGTTACGTTACAGAGGGCTAAAACTGGCAGACAGTAATATTTATATGGTAAGAGATGTAATGGAGATGGACTAAGTCATACTTTCATAATGTTATTTGGACTGCAGAAAGTTGATTTGCGTTACGTTACAATGTGTTATAGAGGTCTAAAACTGGTGGACACCAATATTTATATGGTAAGAGATAAAATGGGGATAGACTAAGTCTCACTTTTCATTTCAAAATGACATTTTAGACTGCAGAAAGTTGATGATTTCTGCGTTACGTTACGTTACATTGTGTTACAGAGGGCTAAAACTGGCAGACAGTAATATTTATATGGTAGGAGATGTAATGGAGATATTGTATTTGGGTAAATGGGGTTCACATTTCAATATTCAGACATCGGACAGAAAGTTGATCGTTACTCTTAAAAAGATATTTGGGCAAAGAACGAAGTTACCATATTGGTCACGTTACATTAATGATATTTGGGCAAAGAACGATGTCATCATGTTGGTCGTTTTACCTTACAAGGTTATAAGGGTGAGAGTGATGGGGGCTTGAAAAATTGAAATTAGTCTTCCACCCTCTGGTGCGCTGTCAGTCTAAGTGAAATGAAAAAAGATAAGTGAACAGCGGCGGCAGGAGAAAGGAATTGATGTTACTTTTCCCCCAACTATAAAATGATCTGAATAGAGCGAGAGAGAGAGAAACCACTGACTGCTATGTTTTTACAACAAATTATGATTTGTTATAATAATAAGATTGAAAACCCGCTTATGACTCTCAATATTCTTAAAAAATGCTATTTGAGCAAAGAATGATGATACCATGTTGGTCACATTGCGATACGAGGTTACACATATGATCAGAAATAATACTAAAGGCTTTGCACAGAACATCCGGTCTGGGAAGGGTGAAGTGATGCTGGATGGCTTGGGCTTGGAAGGGGGGTGGGAGGGGGGTAGGGGTTTGGTGGGGGTGGATGGGGAGAGGGTAAGGTCATCCCAGCACCTCGTCCATCTCACTACGCCTCAAACCACCACGAAGGTTAGACCTTAACGAGACGGATTGCTGTTTCATTCATTCAAGAGTCTTGAACATTCTGTGACATTGTCTTCCTATGATAACGCCGTTGTGTGTTGCAAGGTCTGCACAGCAGTAATGGGTGTAGGAAGAAGAGGTGAAGGAGATTGAGTAGGCACGCATACATTTCAATGATATTTATTTGGGCTAGCAGAGGATGTTATCACAGTTAACAAGAACAATTTGCAGGTAGAGATCGCGTCTCCCGTGACGATGGGTTGACTTATATTGAATTTTGTAACTAGCTCGTCATGATTGTAACTTGCTTAGCTAAAAATGAATTGTGGGGTTCAGTCCTGGACTCCTTTATGTGTCTCTGCAAGCCTTTACTGCCCCTATGACTGCCTTGTGTGAGATTGCACTGTTTAGCAACATGTAGGTAGTTCTTGATGGAATTTGTATGTTGTGCCCATGGCACGCCTTTGCTATGTCCCAGTGAGAGTGTCAGGAGACAGAGAGAGAGAGAGAGAGATGGTTGTGAGATTTTTCTCTACGCCTACCTCCCTTAGGAGGTGGACTACAAGTTTAAAGGCTGCTCACGGCAGTTAAGCATGAGTCCAATAGAAAAAGGAAAAGTGGGAGCAAACCGCCAGGCCTCCACCACCAAGGGTGAAAACCTGTCCACAATAGGCCGCTGGCTCCTCCTAGTTAAACAGGACGTTAAAACTAATAAAGGGTAACCGACGGGTTCTCACAATCAAATATTTATATTTGATGTGGCGCTATGAATTGGAATTCGAATTCCCAAGAACAGCCGCCTTATCAAGATCACATCAACATTTAATAATAATATGCAGAAATATGGTGGAATAATATGGTTGAAGGGTTGACATCAAAGACCGTTTTCTACAACATAACAATTTATTAATAACGAGAGACTAACTACTACATTACCGAGTTTACGTTACATTAATGTCCATCCAGGGGCATGATAACAAACAGCTAAATAGCAACCCTTGCTGTGAGGCTGCATACTGAACTAACCTGAACACAGGTGTGCCCACTGATGACGCAATATTGCAAAACAAAGAAAAATATCACAGACTAAGTTACACCACAGCGAATGGTTACGTTATTGTACATCAAGTGGCATTTGCAACACAGCTATTCAACAGCCCCTCGAGAAGTGACAGCAGGCTCCATCTTGCTGACACTTCGGGCTGACAACATGAACTAACTGAACAAATGAAGGATATCCACTGAAGACAAAGACACAAGCATGCAATCAATAGTGTCTCGGTTTCCCTGACAGCTACTATAATCAAAAACTTAGGGGTCCTCCCGCCCCCCAGGAGAGACCCAGGTAACTAGGAGGGTAGTCCAACAGTGACCCCCCCCCCCCCGATCACAACCCAGTGTGAACACTCTATGCAACTCCCTACAAGAAGTTGCACTGTTGTAAACAGTAACAAAGACAGGCAAGGCGGGATTCTGGGACACAGCTCCACAGATCCCTAGAAGACTCTACTCTCGTCACCAGACGACAACCAAAAGAAATTGCCTTAAGTGATTAATTACGTTAATTGACTGATCGCAGCAGTCAGCAACAAAGTACTACGGTAATCACAAACAATTGTCTCCCACTAGACAATAACTCAAACTTATATTACATGACACTTGACTCCTAGCAAGTATTCAGTGAGTAATTCTCAATTAAGGTCAAACGGACCACTAATTACATCCCCATTCAGTTACGTTAACTAAGCCTACCCTAACTTGGTAGCTTCTCAACAGTCTGTGTCAAAAAAAAATTACTAGTGAGTGTTAATTACCCTAATTAATTCCCTAATAAATTCTGAGCAATTAATTAAATGTCACCAGGACCGATAATTAATCATCCATAAATACGTCTCACTCCACACTGCCTAAGCAGGTCTCATCAAACACTGTGAATTCACGGGAAAGGAGTTAATTACCCTAATTAACAAGATGTGCCACTAATCCACTGTCCTCAGACAGGATATGATTAATACAACGATTTATGCTAGCTCCATGACCTCGCTTTACCGAGTCATCGGAGCTCTCCAATGTTAATTACTCCACTAATTAACCTGAGCCACTAATTGCTATACCCCAGAAAGGTAATTAGTCTCGAGCATATTACGTTAACACAAATACTGACAGACTCTGACAAATCCTCTCCCACTACGTGAATTCATGATGAGAAGGCTAATTACATAATTAGCTAGAGTGGTCAATTAGTTGTCACACGGACAATTAATTGCTCCCGAGACGTATCTCACTCAAGCTCAACACTGTTCTCTCTTAACAGCCCTCACTCACTCCACAATACTAAGTGTGCACCCCTTATCCAGTTAATTACCCCTTACTTAATTAACTCACTGAATCCTTAAGTCCTCAACACAACTTAAAGAAACAAAGTAACCCCAGTGTTACATAGGTCACACTACAATGGCGTGCAACATCATAAAAGCACTGCCCACATATGGTTGCGGCTACTGTAACTCGCTAATTACTGTGCCCACACAATAATGACACACGGTTGTGCAACACACAAGAGTATACGAATATTACTGCCCCCCCCCTCTTTTTCTTACACCCATTGCAAAGGACTACTGTGAACACACACACTTACCTCAGCAAGGCAATTAACCCATCAATTGCCTGCTCTCATTAAGTACTGTGAATTCCCCTGAATAATCCTAGAGGTCACTTAAACCCTCAACACAGTTCCTGGAGCAATAATATCATATAAACTGAAACAATACTGCACAAACCTGCAACATAATGATGCCGTCAGCATACCTCACATGCTAATGACATCATTAGGCAATCAGTCAGCAATCACATCTACTGACTTACCACACAACACAGTACATAAACATGCAAATGAACACATAGAAATGGCATTCACATAATCGACGAAAATTATATCATCAAGTAAATGTAACTAACTACACAGACCTCAGGGGCCCCCCATTGACATCCCTGCAACCGGGCCTGCTTACCTCTAATGATTATAATTTTACGGTACTCTATGGCATTAATCCAGTCTGAACGATTATATAGAATCGACAGGCTGGATCACTTATATGGTAAATCTTTACACTGACCGGTTACATACTCTAGTCAGTCTACTATGTATACATTATGATACTACAGTGTGGTCCCGTGTATAATATCTATCTCCAGATACCGCCCTACTAATCACCTGGACCCTACTGACAGCTGTCACTCAGCTGCTTCATTAGCCTGGCGAGGCTCTGAGACAACTCTTACCGTGAATTTCCACCGGTACCCATCACACTGTACACAATGATAATAGTCCTATCACAACCCTTATTTTTTTCACAACTACCACACTAGCTGTCAACACTTAGCTTGCTTGCTCCTCATGCGTCGACAAGATGTGGCCCTAGGCTGTCCCGAGAAAGTGGCCAAGGCATGTGGCCACCGCGTGGCCCACAGCGCCCCTCCCGAGCTGAGAGGGGAGATGGGGTGGTGGTAGCTGGCGCGCGGGCAGGCGGCTGGGTGGCCTGGGGGTGGCCACGGGTAGCGCATGACGTCATAGCACCCCACCCGGCTGAGCGGGCGCGCGGGGTGGGGTGGGGTTTGGCCGCGCGGGTGGCCTGGGTGGGTGCCCCCCCCCCCCAAGCAGCTGGCCAAGGTGGGCACGCACATGGGTGCCTCAGGCTGGCAGGCTGCCGCCCACAGGAGTACCCACGTGGCTGGGGAATCACTAACAACCCCATCAAACCAGAGCCTGCCTTGCTCTACACTGGGGTGACAATGGCCGGCGGCGTCCCAACACTGACGCAGCCTGGCGGAATGCAAAGTCCAACATGGGCCTGTAATATCACACACACTTACACTGCCCAACACCAATTGTCCATTGCCACTAGACAGGATACTCAACCCACCTGTTACACCATGCGGCTCTGCCAGCTGCCTCATAGGGGAACACAGTCAACTGTCTCTTTAGCTTTTTACTGTTCCTTCTGTAAATCCTTGGCCCCCATTCACCTAATTGGGCCTTGACACAACCCCTGATGGCAGGAGTGCCATATTCGATGAGTAATTTGGACGACAGAAGCAATTAACGTGGGGTGGAGGTGGCCGGCGTGCCACCTCCACCAGACACTTCTTCCTCCCCTGGCCGCCCAATTCAAACTCCTGTAATATCACACTCACTTACACTGCCCAACACCAATTGTTCATTGCCACTAGACAGGATACTCGACCCACCTGTTACATCATGAGGCTCGGCCAGCTGCCTCATGGGTGAACGCTGTCAACTGTCTCTTTAGCTTTTTACTGTTCCTTCCGTAAATCCTTGGCCCCAATTCACCTAATTGGGCCTTGACACAACCCCTGATGGCAGGAGTGCCATATTCGATGAGTAATTTGGACGAGAGAAGCGATTAACGTGGGGTGGAGGTGGCCAGACTGCCACCTCCACCAGACACCTCTTCCTCCCTTGCCGCCCAATTCAAAACTGCCTCCCTGGCGGGCAGGGAAATTCAAATACCCATACATCCTCCCTACTTTGTCTTGACCAATCAGCTCGAAGCCGGCACGGCTCCTCGTGCCTAAACCAATCATATGCCTCAGTCACCCTCGTGCGCCCTGTGACGTCACAAGGAGGGGGAGGCCTAAAACAAAGGCGCGATGTCTCCTATGTGGGGGGAAAGGCAACGTTCACTCCACTCTCCCCCACCTCTAACGGTTTTAGTCAAGTACCACCTCATCCTATTTCACAGAAACAGGAAAATTTCTGTAATTCTCTCTACAGAGCAATCACAGACCTCTAACTACTCACAAATGATAGTCCATAACATAAGCTTTCATTCAACACCCCACAAGTACATGTTATTTTGAAAGCTTCAGTTTCTAGAGTGACTAGCCTAATCTAGAAACTAGGAAAACTAGCTGAGGGATCTAGACCCCTCACACAACCTCCCACTAAAGAATATATTTTCCTGCAAGGAAAATACATTCAAAACACCAGCTAGTTTTTCTGCACACTCCTGCCCAACAGGTGTACTAGCTAAACAAGTGTGGAGTGTGAAACTCTGTTTCCTATCCATCCTGGCCTGAGGGTCTCTGTGCACTACCACCGGATCACCCTGGTGGTGCTGCCCGACCTTGGAGTGGCAACATGTTCGGCTCCAGCTCTGGTCCTGGCCGGTTCAACACCTCGCAACCATTTCCATCACTGGACCTCCCATTTCCATCCTCGGTCTGTGTCATACTGGACACATGAGCAACACAGTGGTGTGGCCTTACCGGTGAAGCACTTCTACACTCCCCTCGGCCTACAAAGGACTTACTGTCAGTCCTCCACCTGACATAGCAACAAGTTGACAGGATCACTCTCACTGTCCAACTGCCCAACACCAGCCGGTCTTGCTCTACCGACTGAACTATCTGGGAGAAAACCCTCTTCTACAAGTACCCATGCTCCCCTACTGAGCTTGAGGTCCCTCCCTTGCTTCTCCTAGGTCTCGCTACTCTAACAAAGACTCAAGCGAAACTTTTGACATCTGTCAAACTCTCTTGTCTATTTCTCCCTGGATCTAACTTGGAATGTGATCAGCATTCCCTCTGCAGATCTACTATAACCCTTTACCAAGGCAATCCTTAAAAAACATAATCATTATGCTGCTGGGGATCTGAACCATGGAAAATCACCAGCCCAAAATGACCTTTGCCATCTTGCATTGGCAGCCTTTCTTCAAAAGGCGTTCGATGTATGCATCCATCGAATCGTCTTTCTCAGAACTGCCAAGCTAGGCATCTTTACCTTCATACCTTGTCACCGGGTTAAGTGCACTAGGGTGGGTTTGGCTTCCCTTCCCTGTGTGAGATTGCCTCCTTGCAATCTGCACTTGAGCCAGCACTGACTTGCTGCGCTCTCACCATCAGGCTCGAACTCGGCCTTGATGTCACCTCTGCAAACGGGAGCCTCTGCTCAACCTCTCTAGTGACTACCATGAATTCTTCCTGGGGTTGTACAGTCCCCACTCTGGCAAGAAATTCCATCACCTGTCTAACTACAGATGAATTACTCCCTTTTCTAAAGAAGTCTACTCGGATCCTAAGCTGGTGGCGCGACCTCCCACTAAGATCCATCTGTGTAATAACGACTACACTCCTATGACACCCTTGACAACTACAGTGTCGTCCAATAAGACCTCTCACTCTTGAGGTCACTTCTAGAAGCTTCTTCTACCCTCAGGTAGGCACTCAGATCCTGAGTGCTTCTTTGCAACCCCTGTTGCTCGCTGGCCGGATGTCCACGACACCTGCTGCTGAGCTGACACCCCTCACCAATGAGTGTGTCAATGTCCACTAGCTAGCAGCCACAAAAAGCCAGACAGATTTCCCCATATCTACCATGAAATACCTCTTACATACAGTGTGTGTGGTGTGTGTGTACCTAAGTGTGACAACCGTGAACAAAACATACCTCCAACAATACTGTTCCACCATATTCAGCAACGATATCTTATGTTACTTTAAAAATCAATAAGACTGCACTTCATGGGCTCGAACCCAAGTTGCATAGCCCCACGTTGGGCGCCAGTTGTGAGATCCTCCCTTAGGAGGTGGACTACAAGTTTAAAGTCTGCTCACGGCAGTTAAGCATGAGTCCAATAGAAAAAGGAAAAGCGGGAGCAAACCGACAGGCCTCCACCACCAAGGGTGAAAACCTGTCCACAATAGGCCACTGGCTCCTCCTAGTTAAACAGGACGTTAAAACTAATAAAGGGTAACCGACGGGTTCTCACAATCAAATATTTATATTTGATGTGGCGCTATGAATTGGAATTCGAATTCCCAAGAACAGCCGCCTTATCAAGATCACATCAACATTTAATAATAATATGCAGAAATATGGTGGAATAATATGGTTGAAGGGTTGACATCAAAGACCGTTTTCTACAACATAACAATTTATTAATAACGAGAGACTAACTACTACATTACCGAGTTTACGTTACGTTAATGTCCATCCAGTGGCACGATAACAAACAGCTAAATAGCAACCCTTGCTGTGAGGCTGCATACTGAACTTACCTGAACACAGGTGTGCCCACTGATGACGCAATATTGCAAAATAAAGAAAAATATCACAGACTAAGTTACACCACAGCGAATGGTTACGTTATTGTACATCAAGTGGCATTTGCAACACAGCTATTCAACAGCCCCTCGAGAAGTGACAGCAGGCTCCATCTTGCTGACAACATGAACTAACTGAACAAATGAAGGATATCCACTGAAGACAAAGACACAAGCATGCAATCAATAGTGTCTCGGTTTCCCTGACAGCTACTATAATCACAAACTTAGGGGTCCTCCCGCCCCCCCAGGAGAGACCCACGTAACTAGGAGGGTAGTCCAACAGTGACCCTTCCCCCCTATCACAACCCAGTGTGAACACTCTTTGCAACTCCCTACAAGAAGTTGCACTGTTGTAAACAGTAACAAAGACAGGCAAGGCGGGATTCTGGGACACAGCTCCACAAATCCCTAGATTACTCTACTCTCGTCACCAGACGACAACCAAAAGAAATTGCCTTAAGTGATTAATTACGTTAATTGACTGATCGCAGCAGTCAGCAACAAAGTACTACGGTAATCACAAACAATTGTCTCACACTAGACAGCAACATGATGATACTCTACGTTAATCATTAACACTTGTCTCTCTTGTTAACAATAACTCAAACTTATATTACATGACACTTGACTCCTAGCAAGTATTCAGTGAGTAATTCTCAATTAAGGTCAAACGGACCACTAATTACATCCCCATTCAGTTACGTTAACTAAGCCTACCCTAACTTGGTTGCTTCTCAACAGTCTGTGTCAAAAAAAATTACTAGTGAGTGTTAATTACCCTAATTAATTCCCTAATAAATTCTGAGCAATTAATTAAATGTCACCAGGACCGATAATTAATCATCCATAAATACGTCTCACTCCACACTGCCTAAGCAGGTCTCATCAAACACTGTGAATTCACGGGAAAGGAGTTAATTACCCTAATTAACAAGATGTGCCACTAATCCACTGTCCTCAGACAGGATATGATTAATACAACGATTTATGTTAGCTCCATGACCTCGCTTTACCGAGTCATCGGAGCTCTCCAATGTTAATTACTCTACTAATTAACCTGAGCCACTAATTGCTATACCCCAGAAAGGTAATTAGTCTTGAGCATATTACGTTAACACAAATACTGACAGATCCTTTCCCACTTCGTGAATTCATGATGAGAAGGCTAATTACATAATTAGCTAGAGTGGTGTTGGGGTTTTCACCTCTCTATTATTCTCTACCCTTACTCTGGGGTGAGCAATAGTTATGCTCAAGGTAACTCACCGTAGCCCTGCGGGTCTTCCCTCGATCCTCACGGCGCCACTGCACGCCAGGAGAGTCTCCCAGTCAATCTTAACGGCCTCTTATTAAGAAAGAGTGAGAACACGACTCCTTCACATCGACTGTCGTGTGCCCTCCCCAACAATAAGGCTCTACGGTTAATCACAAGGTCGCCAACTGGTGTTTAAGGTGGCCAGTAACACCCTCAGTGGACTGGTGTATTCAGTGGTAGCCTTGGCAAGGTCACACTCAAAGATCAGGAATCAGGCAGGTACTTATTGTTATCACTCTATGCTTACAGGTATAGTATAGCCACAAGATCAAGGGAGGGGATGATAAAAACCAAAGAGAGTTTTGTATTTTACTTAAAATGTATGAAAGATGTCACAAAGCCAAACAATAATCAATAAATCAACTGATCCTGACTCGGCCGGTAATTCCCACGGATATTATGCGACCGCAAGAGGGCAACACTCTCCCCTCCTCATCAAGTGTCAAAACCCAGCTGATCGCGTGGCCACTCCGCGCGAACTTTGCTTGTTTTCTAGATTCGCTGTTTCGTTAAATTCTCCAATATTACTAGAAACTCGCACACTCGATATTGGCACAAATAAACCGAAGTACTTAGTTACACTGTACTCAGGCTCAAACAGTCTTTTCTACAATCAATTCTACAATGATTCACTGTAATGGTCTTACACTGTTATTTATCCAACAATATATTATGAAATATTAACACGGGAGTTTTCAGTACTTTCTCTCGTGGGCGATAACGCAATGATTCACTGTACTCACAAATGATTATTCACTGAATGAACATAGACATATATATGGTATATAAATCAATCATCAATACATGGAAAATAATTAGTTTCTGGGCACATAGCCTAACCTCCAAATACTGGCATAATCTTATATATAATTTACCACTATATGTTCATATCAAAAATCTATAGAAAGATATACACAACACAGTAAATTTATCACTGGTTCCTGGTGCCTGTACACACCAATAATCAACATGAATATTACAAGTACTCTTGATAGTACTGTCTAGCACACTGGTGCTTTACCGTGACATAGGTGAGACTTGCTCACGACATATAAAATCTTCAGGCTAGAAAATATAGCCAAATAACATAGCTAACTAAAGGGGAATGGGGAGGGAACTAGAACCACCTACTTCACCCTATCCTCCGATGAGAGTCGAGATGTAGCTCCTGGTCCTCGTGTCGGGAACGCCCCCACACTACACGTCGTCGTGTCCTACCAGAGCCTCTCGTCGTCCCACCGTTTAGCGCGTCGTCTCCGTGCCTCCTCACTGCAGGTCCGTCCTCCTCCTTGACTTCTTGAAGGTTGGAGTCGGTCTCCTGGCCGTCGTCTTCTCCCAGCAACGGCTGTCGCCTACGTCTCAGCTACAGTCGTTCGGTTTCCCCAAATAGTCCTCTCTTCCTCAGCTACCCAGTGGCTCTGTCAGCCACTACGCTGTCACGAACTGGTGAATTGCCACAGACGTCAACCTACGTCACTGCACGGCTTCACTGCTACTGGCACAGTACCTGACTGGAGCACTTGTTGCTCAAATAACCGTCAATTCCCTCTTCTGGTTCAACACATGAACTAGGGAAGACTTCTCAGAGTACTGGCGAACTTCCGATGACGCGTAAATCCACGGTAGTGGGAAACAGCTGTCCGACAGACAGGACCACTCGTCGCACGTCCGACCTCTATGACGTGTCGTGTCTGACTGCTGGCGCCAGCCCGGCGCGCTGGCCGGACCCCCTTCCTTCGTGACGTCACTTTTACTACGGGAAGTTTTCATTGGCTCCCGGTGCCACATTGCTGTCGGTGACCAATCCGGTGCCACTGACGTCACACGGTTTTGGCGGGAGATCAGGGAAGCCAGCGCCATCTTGGCTCCCTAAAGGGCCTAAACCACAGGCCAAAATATTACTATTTCACAAATTTCTCGGCTCTCCGAGAACACTTCACTCTCTCCCATATATCAAATTGTAGCCTGCAACGTAGAGAACGCTTGGGAAAAGTAGACATGACTCTTACTGCAGGCATGGGAGAATTATAAGGGGGGGAACTCCGTCACATACCCCTCCCCTTAAAATAAGAGTCATGTCTGGTTAGTGCATGCGGGATAGGGCGTCCGCTACTGCGTCGTCCTTCCCTTTGATGTGCTTGACCTTGATCCTTGTCAGACTCTCAGCGCGGGTGAGACTGGTGCCGTTCGCCCTGGACCACTTACTTTCCTCCTCCGGGAGTTCTCGGTCCCTCAGTACACTCAGACCCGTCTTCCGCTGGGTTTCTCGGGACATCGTTCCGTCCTGCTTGGCGGCTCTTCCTTCCACAGTGAAGAAAGGTCTCAGGCGGTCTGCGCGACACACCTGTTTCTTTCGGGGTCCTTCCGGCTTCCCAATCTCGTACGACACTGGACCCAACCGTCGCAGCACTCGGTATGGTCTCTTGAACCGCGACCTGGTCACTCTACCTTTACCTGGCAGCACAATCATTACTTTGGATCCGGCCTGAAAATCCCTCTGCGCAGCTCTCTTGTCGTACCACTCCGACATCTTACGTTGCGCCTTCTTCAGGAGTTTCCTAGCCAGTTTCTTCGCTCTAGTGAGACGTTCTTTGAACTTCTGGACATATTTATTCACCGTTCTCACGGTCGCTCCTGGTGTCCATCGTTCCTTCAGCATGAATAGCATGGCATATATAATATAGATAAATGGAAAGTAAGCCTTCTCAGGACCCACACGTCCTCCTTCGGCCTTACTAACCAATTCGGAGAACTCCTCCTGCTGTAACTCTCCGAGACGAGCGCGGTTTACCCCTGGAGAACCGGTGAGTGTCACCTGCAACTCACCATTCGGGCTACCTTCGCCCTCCACTCGTTCTCTGGGTCCTACGCAGAGGTGATCTGTTCCCAGGCTGTCAGTCGACTCCTCAGCCCCATCAGATCCACAACCTCCTTGCTCTTCGCGTTGTCTCGGTGTCACAGTACAAACTGGGATCGCCACCGGTGCGATTCCCTTCTCGTCCCCACAGGCGTTCAACTCCCCGCCTGTCTCCTTGTACTGTTCTATGCACTCTTCGCCCTTCACGAGATGCGGGAGGACGTATCCTCCACATGCGTCATTCCCCAAGATGACCTGTGCCTCCATCTTGGGCATTGATGTACAGACTCCCACCTCTAGGGTTTGGCAGCCATAATCGGAATTTAAAGTTACCTGGTGTAGGGGCATCCTCACTGGGCCTCCCACAGTGGCCACCCGTGCCACCCCCACACTGGTACTTTCGTAACCCTCGGGGAACAGGGTTTCACTTACCAGGGTAAAGTCAGCCCCGGTGTCTCTTAGCATCTTCACGGGGATGGGGTCTGCGACCCCCATCCTTACGGTTCCTTGACACATGAATGGGTGAACTTTCTTCTCCCCATTCAGCACGGGTTCATCCCGCACTCCCTCGGCCCTCTGGTCCTCGAACATCACTAAAGCAACATGTCCCCGTTGCTTAGGGCGTCTGCATTCCCGCGCGACGTGTCCGAATATTCCGCAGTTGTAGCAGCGGCCCCTCGGCGGAGACCATCCGCCACCGCTCGCCTTAGCACTGCCTCCAGAGACCGTCACACCCTGTGTCTTTCCCGCCTCACTTGTCGTTTCTTTCCCTGCAGTAACAGTTCCCGAGCTCTCAGCTTGGTTCTCCCCTATCGGCTCTACAACACCTTTTGTTCCTCGGGTGTTCCAACTTGAGAAATGGGACTTGGGAGAACTCGTTCCTGTCCTCCATCCATCCGTCCTTCTATAACTCCGATCGTTTCCGACGTATGTGGGCGGTCGGTGCTGTCCCTCTCGGCGTGGGCGTAGGGCTTCTTCGAGCATATCGGCCCGGTCGGCTGCGGCCCTCAGGTCCTTTATGTCCGCCTCCTTTACCCTCATCCTGATCTCAGGAGGGAGCACGGACATAAACTTTTCCATGACCATTAATTCCTTGATTTCTTCGGCCGACCCCGCTTCTTCAGAGTCCATCCACTTAAGGAACTTTCTTTCCATGTCCCTCGCCGTCTCCGCATACAATTTTCCTGGCAACCGGGTACATTCTCTAAACCTCTTTCTGTAACACTCTGGCGTGAGCTTAAAGGAACGGAGCACAGCTCGTTTTACCGCATCGTAGTTAGTGCATTCTTGGAAGTCGAGCATGGTGAAGGCTTGGCGAGCTTCCCCTGTGAGCCTCCCTTGGACCAACTCCGCCCACTCCGCCCTCGGCCACCTCTTCATAGCAGCAACTCTCTCAAAGTGATCGAAGAAACTTTCGGCTTCACTAGGCACAAAGACCGGCAGGTCTCGTTCCCTCACTCGTCGGTCTTCCTGTGGCGGGACAGGGGCACCTAGTCCCAGTTCAGCTCGCTTCAGCTCCACCTCCTTGTTGGCTTCTATTTCCTGTTGTCTCAGCCTAACTTCTTGCTCTCGTTCTTCCCGGCGTAGCTGTGCTTCTCGTTCTTGCTCTTCCCGGCGCAGCTGTGCTTCTCGCTCTTGCTCTTCCCGGCGCAGCTGTGCTTCTCGTTCCTCACGCTTCGTCTGTGCTTCTCGCTCCTGTTCTTCCCGGCGCAGCTGTGCTTCTCGCTCCTGTTCTTCCCGGCGCAGCTGTGCTTCTCGCTCCTCTTTGCGCTGCTGTGCCTCTGCTTCTCGCTCTTCTTTGCGCTGCTGTGCCTCTGCTTCTCGCTCTTCTTTGCGCTGCTGCGCTTCTCGCTCTTCTTTGCGCTGCTGTGCCTCTAGCTGCAGCTTCATTATTTCCAGCTTAATGCTGTGCCTGCTGCCGCTGGATCCCCTGCTGCTTCCACCAATACTCAGGTGTTCACCCTCACTGGCAGGTGTTTGGGGCCGTTCCTCCCCCAAAGCTTCGTCTCGAGCCTTTAGCTGAGCCATTATCTCTAGTCTTCTTTCACCAACTCGGGCAGATTTCAGCTTTATTCCAAAATGATTCGCTATAGCCTGTAACTGTGCCTTGGTGCACTCTTCCAGCACCTGTTCGTCTCTAGAGTCAATAAACCTCGCTACTTTATCATCCTCCATCTTGTGCTACGAGTGATAACCTTCACCTGATCTCTAACACCACTGCCAAGTACCACTGCAACCTTTGCTCCGATCTATATCCTGGCAAGGTCGCCAATGTTGGGGTTTTCACCTCTCTATTATTCTCTACCCTTACTCTGGGGTGAGCAATAGTTATGCTCAAGGTAACTCACCGTAGCCCTGCGGGTCTTCCCTCGATCCTCACGGCGCCACTGCACGCCAGGAGAGTCTCCCAGTCAATCTTAACGGCCTCTTATTAAGAAAGAGTGAGAACACGACTCCTTCACATCGACTGTCGTGTGCCCTCCCCAACAATAAGGCTCTACGGTTAATCACAAGGTCGCCAACTGGTGTTTAAGGTGGCCAGTAACACCCTCAGTGGACTGGTGTATTCAGTGGTAGCCTTGGCAAGGTCACACTCAAAGATCAGGAATCAGGCAGGTACTTATTGTTATCACTCTATGCTTACAGGTATAGTATAGCCACAAGATCAATGGAGGGGATGATAAAAACCAAAGAGAGTTTTGTATTTTACTTAAAATGTATGAAAGATGTCACAAAGCCAAACAATAATCAATAAATCAACTGATCCTGACTCGGCCGGTAATTCCCACGGATATTATGCGACCGCAAGAGGGCAACACTCTCCCCTCCTCATCAAGTGTCAAAACCCAGCTGATCGCGTGGCCACTCCGCGCGAACTTTGCTTGTTTTCTAGATTCGCTGTTTCGTTAAATTCTCCAATATTACTAGAAACTCGCACACTCGATATTGGCACAAATAAACCGAAGTACTTAGTTACACTGTACTCAGGCTCAAACAGTCTTTTCTACAATCAATTCTACAATGATTCACTGTAATGGTCTTACACTGTTATTTATCCAACAATATATTATGAAATATTAACACGGGAGTTTTCAGTACTTTCTCTCGTGGGCGATAACGCAATGATTCACTGTACTCACAAATGATTATTCACTGAATGAACATAGACATATATATGGTATATAAATCAATCATCAATACATGGAAAATAATTAGTTTCTGGGCACATAGCCTAACCTCCAAATACTGGCATAATCTTATATATAATTTACCACTATATGTTCATATCAAAAATCTATAGAAAGATATACACAACACAGTAAATTTATCACTGGTTCCTGGTGCCTGTACACACCAATAATCAACATGAATATTACAAGTACTCTTGATAGTACTGTCTAGCACACTGGTGCTTTACCGTGACATAGGTGAGACTTGCTCACGACATATAAAATCTTCAGGCTAGAAAATATAGCCAAATAACATAGCTAACTAAAGGGGAATGGGGAGGGAACTAGAACCACCTACTTCACCCTATCCTCCGATGAGAGTCGAGATGTAGCTCCTGGTCCTCGTGTCGGGAACGCCCCCACACTACACGTCGTCGTGTCCTACCAGAGCCTCTCGTCGTCCCACCGTTTAGCGCGTCGTCTCCGTGCCTCCTCACTGCAGGTCCGTCCTCCTCCTTGACTTCTTGAAGGTTGGAGTCGGTCTCCTGGCCGTCGTCTTCTCCCAGCAACGGCTGTCGCCTACGTCTCAGCTACAGTCGTTCGGTTTCCCCAAATAGTCCTCTCTTCCTCAGCTACCCAGTGGCTCTGTCAGCCACTACGCTGTCACGAACTGGTGAATTGCCACAGACGTCAACCTACGTCACTGCACGGCTTCACTGCTACTGGCACAGTACCTGACTGGAGCACTTGTTGCTCAAATAACCGTCAATTCCCTCTTCTGGTTCAACACATGAACTAGGGAAGACTTCTCAGAGTACTGGCGAACTTCCGATGACGCGTAAATCCACGGTAGTGGGAAACAGCTGTCCGACAGACAGGACCACTCGTCGCACGTCCGACCTCTATGACGTGTCGTGTCTGACTGCTGGCGCCAGCCCGGCGCGCTGGCCGGACCCCCTTCCTTCGTGACGTCACTTTTACTACGGGAAGTTTTCATTGGCTCCCGGTGCCACATTGCTGTCGGTGACCAATCCGGTGCCACTGACGTCACACGGTTTTGGCGGGAGATCAGGGAAGCCAGCGCCATCTTGGCTCCCTAAAGGGCCTAAACCACAGGCCAAAATATTACTATTTCACAAATTTCTCGGCTCTCCGAGAACACTTCACTCTCTCCCATATATCAAATTGTAGCCTGCAACGTAGAGAACGCTTGGGAAAAGTAGACATGACTCTTACTGCAGGCATGGGAGAATTATAAGGGGGGGAACTCCGTCACAGTGGTCAATTAGTTGTCACACTGACAATTAATTGCTCCCGAGACGTATCTCACTCAAGCTCAACGCTGTTCTCTCTTAACAGCCCTCACTCACTCCACAATACTAAGTGTGCACCCCTTATCCAGTTAATTACCCCTTACTTAATTAACTCACTGAATCCTTAAGTCCTCAACATAACTTAAAGAAACAAAGTAACCCCAGTGTTACATAGGTCACACTACAATGGCATGCAACATCATAAAAGCACTGCCCACATATTGTTGCGGCTACTGCAACTCGCTAATTACTGTGCCCACACAATAATGACACACGGTTGTGCAACACACAAGAGTATACTAATATTACTGCCCCCCCCCCCTCTTTAACTTGCACCCATTGCTAAGGACTACAGTGAGAGACAGGCGTGGTGGAGACAGTGGTTTTATGGAGACAGTGGTGGAGACAGTGGCGTGGTGGAGACAGTGGTTTTATGGAGACAGTGGTGGAGACAGTGGCGTGGTGGAGACAGTGGCGTGGTGGAGACAGTGGTGTTATGGAGACAGTGGTGGAGACAATGGCGTGGTGGAGACAGTGGTGTGGTGGAGACAGTGGCGTGGTGGAGACAGTGGCGTGGTGGAGACAGTGGTGGAGACAGTGGTGTGGTGGAGACAGTGGCGTGGTGGAGACAGTGGCGTGGTGGAGACAGTGGTGGAGACAGTGGTGTGGTGGAGACAGTGACGTGGTGGAGACAGTAGCGTGGTGGAGAGAGTGGCGTGGTGGAGACAGTGGTGGAGACAGTAGCGTGGTGGAGACAGTCGTGGAGACAGTGGTGGAGACAGTGGCGTGGTGGAGACAGTGGCATGGTGGAGACAGTGGCGTGGTGGAAACAGTGACGTGGTGGAGACAGTGACGTTGTGGAGACAGTGACGTGGTGGAGACAGTGGCGTGGTGGAGACAGTGACGTGGTGGAGACAGTGACGTGGTGGAGACATTGACGTAGTGGAGACAGTGACGTGGCGAAGACAGTGACGTTTTGGAGACAGCGGTTTTATGGAGACAGTGGTGGAGACAGTGACGTGGTGGAGACAGTGATGGGGACAATGGTGGAGACAGTGGCGTGGTGGAGACAGTGGTGTGTTGGAGACAGTGACGTAGTGGAGACAATTGTGGAGACAGTGACGTAATGGACACAGTGGCGTGGTGTAGACAGTGACGTTGTGGTGAAAGGAGCGTGGTGGAGACAGTAGTGTGGTGGAGACAGTGGTTTTATGGAGACAGTGGCGTGGTGGAGACAGTGGTGTTATGGAGACAGTGGTGGAGACAGTGGCGTGGTGGAGACAGTGGCGTGGTGGAGACAGTGACGTGGTGGAGACAGTGGCGTGGTGGAGACAGTGGTGTGGTGGAGACAGTGGCGTGGTGGAGACAGTGGCGTGGTGGAGACAGTGGCGTGGTGGAGACAGTGGTGTGGTGGAGACAGTGGCGTGGTGGAGACAGTGGCGTGGTGGAGACAGTGGTGTGGTGGAGACAGTGACGTGGTGGAGACAGTGGCGTGGTGGAGACAGTGGCGTGGTGGAGACAGTGGCGTGGTGGAGACAGTAGCGTGGTGGAGACAGTGGTGGAGACAGTGGCGTGGTGGAGACAGTGGTGGAGACAGTGGCGTGGTGGAGACAGTGGCGTGGTGGAGACAGTGGCGTGGTGGAGACAGTGACGTGGTGGAGACAGTGACGTTGTGGAGACAGTGACGTTGTGGAGACAGTGACGTGGTGGAGACAGTGACGTGGTGGAGACAGTGACGTGGTGGAGACAGTGACGTGGTGGAGACAGTGACGTGGTGGAGACAGTGACGTGGTGGAGACAGTGACGTGGTGGAGACAGTGACGTGGTGGAGACAGTGACGTGGTGGAGACAGTGACGTGGTGGAGACAGTGGTGGAGACAGTGACGTGGTGGAGACAGTGGAGACGTGGTGGAGACAGTGACGTAGTGGAGACAGTGGCGTGGTGGAGACAGTGATGGGAGACAGTGGCGTGGTGGAGACAGTGACGTGGTGGAGACAGTGGCGTGGTGGAGACAGTGATGGGGACAATGGTGGAGACAGTGGCGTGGTGGAGACAGTGATGTAGTGGAGACAGTGGCGTGGTGGAGACAGTGGCGTGGTGGAGACAGTGACGTGGTGGAGACAGTGACGTGGTGGAGACAGTGACGTGGTGGAGACAGTGACGTGGTGGAGACAGTGACGTGGTGGAGACAGTGACGTGGTGGAGACAGTGACGTGGTGGAGACAGTGACGTGGTGGAGACAGTGACGTGGTGGAGACAGTGACGTGGTGGAGACAGTGACGTGGTGGAGACAGTGACGTGGTGGAGACAGTGACGTGGTGGAGACAGTGACGTGGTGGAGACAGTGACGTGGTGGAGACAGTGACGTGGTGGAGACAGTGACGTGGTGGAGACAGTGGCGTGGTGGAGACAGTGGCGTGGTGGAGACAGTGGTGGAGACAGTGGCGTGGTGGAGACAGTGGTGGAGACAGTGGCGTGGTGGAGACAGTGGCGTGGTGGTGACAGTGGTGGTGGAGACAGTGAGACGTGGTGGAGACAGTGGTGGAGACACGTGGTGGAGACAGTGGCGTGGTGGAGACAGTGGCGTGGTGGGAGACAGTGGCGTGGTGGAGACAGTGGCGTGGTGGAGACAGTGGCGTGGTGGAGACAGTGGCGTGGTGGAGACGTGGTGGAGACAGTGGCGTGGTGGAGACACGTGGTGGAGACAGTGCGTGGTGGAGACAGTGGCGTGGTGGAGACAGTGCGTGGTGGAGACAGTGGCGTGGTGGAGACAGTGGCGTGGTGGAGACAGTGGCGTGGTGGAGACAGTGCGTGGTGGAGACAGTGGCGTGGTGGAGACAGTGGTGGGTGGAGACAGTGACGTGGTGGAGACAGTGGCGTGGTGGAGACGTGGTGTGGAGACAGTGGCGTGGTGGAGACAGTGGCGTGGTGGAGACAGTGGCGTGGTGGAGACAGTGGCGTGGTGGAGACAGTGGCGTGGTGGAGACAGTGACAGTGGTGGAGACAGTGACGTGGTGGTGGAGACAGTGGCGTGGTGGAGACAGTGGCGTGGTGGTGGAGACACGTGGTGTGGCGTGGTGGAGACAGTGGCGTGGTGGAGACAGTGGCGTGGTGGAGACAGTGGCGTGGTGGAGACAGTGGCGTGGTGGAGACAGTGGCGTGGTGGAGACAGTGGCGTGGTGGAGACAGTGGCGTGGTGGAGACAGTGGAGACAGTGGTGGAGACAGTGACGTGGTGGAGACAGTGACGTGGTGGAGACAGTGGAGACAGTGTGGTGGAGACAGTGACGTGGTGGAGACAGTGGACGTGGTGGGAGACAGTGGCGTGGTGGAGACAGTGCGTGGTGGAGACAGTGGAGACGTGGTGGAGACAGTGACGTGGTGGAGACAGTGACGTGGTGGAGACAGTGACGTGGTGGAGACAGTGGCGTGGTGGAGACAGTGACGTGGTGGAGACAGTGGCGTGGTGGAGACAGTGGCGTGGTGGAGACAGTGGCGTGGTGGAGACAGTGACGTGGTGGAGACAGTGACGTGGTGGAGACAGTGACGTGGTGGAGACAGTGGCGTGGTGGAGACAGTGGCGTGGTGGAGACAGTGGAGACGTGGTGGAGACAGTGGACGTGGTGGAGACAGTGACGTGGTGGAGACAGTGGTGGTGGACAGGTGGAGACAGTGGCGTGGTGGAGACAGTGGCGTGGTGGAGACAGTGGTGGAGACAGTGACGTGGTGGAGACAGTGGTGGAGACAGTGACGTGGTGGAGACAGTGGCGTGGTGGAGACAGTGACGTGGTGGAGACAGTGGCGTGGTGGAGACAGTGGCGTGGTGGAGACAGTGACGTGGTGGAGACAGTGGCGTGGTGGAGACAGTGGCGTGGTGGAGACAGTGGTGGAGACAGTGGCGTGGTGGAGACAGTGGTGGAGACAGTGGCGTGGTGGAGACAGTGGCGTGGTGGAGACAGTGGTGGAGACAGTGGCGTGGTGGAGACAGTGACGTGGTGGAGACAGTGACGTGGTGGAGACAGTGACGTGGTGGAGACAGTGACGTGGTGGAGACAGTGACGTGGTGGAGACAGTGACGTGGTGGAGACAGTGACGTGGTGGAGACAGTGACGTGGTGGAGACAGTGACGTGGTGGAGACAGTGACGTGGTGGAGACAGTGACGTGGTGGAGACAGTGACGTGGTGGAGACAGTGACGTGGTGGAGACAGTGACGTGGTGGAGACAGTGACGTGGTGGAGACAGTGACGTGGTGGAGACAGTGACGTGGTGGAGACAGTGACGTGGTGGAGACAGTGACGTGGTGGAGACAGTGGCGTGGTGGAGACAGTGACGTGGTGGAGACAGTGGCGTGGTGGAGACAGTGGTGGAGACAGTGGTGGAGACAGTGGCGTGGTGGAGACAGTGGTGGAGACAGTGGCGTGGTGGAGACAGTGGCGTGGTGGAGACAGTGACGTGGTGGAGACAGTGGCGTGGTGGAGACAGTGAGACGTGGTGGAGACAGTGCGTGGTGGAGACAGTGTGCGTGGTGGAGACAGTGGCGTGGTGGAGACAGTGGCGTGGTGGAGACAGTGGTGGAGACGTGGTGGAGACAGTGGCGTGGTGGAGACAGTGACGTGGTGGAGACAGTGGAGACAGTGGAGACAGCGTGGTGGAGACAGTGGCGTGGTGGAGACAGTGACGTGGTGGAGACAGTGACGTGGTGGAGACAGTGACGTGGTGGAGACAGTGACGTGGTGGAGACAGTGGCGTGGTGGAGACAGTGACGTGGTGGAGACAGTGGCGTGGTGGAGACAGTGACGTGGTGGAGACAGTGGCGTGGTGGAGACAGTGACGTGGTGGAGACAGTGGAGACGTGGTGGAGACAGTGGAGACAGTGGTGGAGACAGTGGCGTGGTGGAGACAGTGGCGTGGTGGAGTGGCGTGGTGGAGACAGTGACGTGGTGGAGACAGTGACTTGGTGGAGACAGTGTGGTGGAGACAGTGGCGTGGTGGAGACAGTGACGTGGTGGAGACAGTGGCGTGGTGGAGACAGTGGCGTGGTGGAGACAGTGACGTGGTGGAGACAGTGACGTGGTGGAGACAGTGGTGGAGACAGTGGCGTGGTGGAGACAGTGGCGTGGTGGAGACAGTGGCGTGGTGGAGACAGTGACGTGGTGGAGACAGTGGCGTGGTGGAGACAGTGGCGTGGTGGAGACAGTGGCGTGGTGGAGACAGTGACGTGGTGGAGACAGTGACGTGGTGGAGACAGTGACGTGGTGGAGACAGTGACGTGGTGGAGACAGTGACGTGGTGGAGACAGTGACGTGGTGGAGACAGTGGAGACGTGGTGGAGACAGTGGCGTGGTGGAGACAGTGGTGGAGACGTGGTGGAGACAGTGACGTGGTGGAGACAGTGGCATGGTGGAGACAGTGGCGTGGTGGAGACAGTGGCGTGGTGGAGACAGTGATGTTGTGGAGACAGTGATGGAGAAAGTGGCGTGGTGGAGACAGTGACGTGGTGGAGACAGTGTCATGGTGGAGACAGTGACGTGGTGGAGACAATGACGTGGTGGAGACACTGACGTGGTGGAGACAGTGACATGGTGGAGACAGTGATGGAGACAGTGGCGTGGTGGAGACAGTGACGTGGTGGAGACAGTGGCGTGGTGGAGACAGTGGCGTGGTGGAGACAGTGGCGTGGTGGAGACAGTGGCGTGGTGGAGACAGTGACGTGGTGGAGACAGTGACGTGGTGGAGACAGTGACGTGGTGGAGACAGTGACGTGGTGGAGACAGTGACGTGGTGGAGACAGAGACAGTGACGTGGTGGAGACAGTGACGTGGTGGAGACAGTGCCGTGGTGGAGACAGTGACGTGGTGGAGACAGTGGCGTGGTGGAGACAGTGACGTGGTGGAGACAGTGACGTGGTGGAGACAGTGACGTGGTGGAGACAGTGGTGGAGACAGTGGCGTGGTGGAGACAGTGCCGTGGTGGAGACAGTGACGTGGTGGAGACAGTGACGTGGTGGAGACAGTGGCGTGGTGGAGACAGTGGCGTGGTGGAGACAGTGGCGTGGTGGAGACAGTGGCGTGGTGGAGACAGTGACGTGGTGGAGACAGTGGTGGAGACACGTGGTGGAGAGTGGTGGAGACAGTGGCGTGGTGGAGACAGTGACGTGGTGGAGACAGTGACACGTGGTGGAGACAGTGACGTGGTGGAGACAGTGACGTGGTGGAGACAGTGACGTGGTGGAGACACGTGGTGGAGACAGTGCGTGGTGGAGACAGTGACGTGGTGGAGACAGTGACGTGGTGGAGACAGTGACGTGGTGGAGACAGTGGACGTGGTGGAGACAGTGGTGGAGACGTGGTGGAGACAGTGACAGTGGCGTGGTGGAGACAGTGGCGTGGTGGAGACAGTGACGTGGTGGAGACAGTGACGTGGTGGAGACAGTGACGTGGTGGAGACAGTGACGTGGTGGAGACAGTGACGTGGTGGAGACAGTGACGTGGTGGAGACAGTGACGTGGTGGAGACAGTGGCGTGGTGGAGACAGTGACGTGGTGGAGACAGTGACGTGGTGGAGACAGTGACGTGGTGGAGACAGTGACGTGGTGGAGACAGTGACGTGGTGGAGACAGTGACGTGGTGGAGACAGTGACGTGGTGGAGACAGTGACGTGGTGGAGACAGTGACGTGGTGGAGACAGTGACGTGGTGGAGACAGTGACGTGGTGGAGACAGTGACGTGGTGGAGACAGTGACGTGGTGGAGACAGTGACGTGGTGGAGACAGTGACGTGGTGGAGACAGTGACGTGGTGGAGACAGTGACGTGGTGGAGACAGTGACGTGGTGGAGACAGTGACGTGGTGGAGACAGTGACGTGGTGGAGACAGTGACGTGGTGGAGACAGTGACGTGGTGGAGACAGTGACGTGGTGGAGACAGTGACGTGGTGGAGACAGTGACGTGGTGGAGACAGTGACGTGGTGGAGACAGTGACGTGGTGGAGACAGTGACGTGGTGGAGACAGTGACGTGGTGGAGACAGTGACGTGGTGGAGACAGTGACGTGGTGGAGACAGTGACGTGGTGGAGACAGTGACGTGGTGGAGACAGTGACGTGACAGTGACGTGGTGGAGACAGTGGCGTGGTGGAGACAGTGGTGGAGACAGTCGTGGAGACAGTGGCATGGTGGAGACAGTGGCGTGGTGGAGACAGTGACGTGGTGGAGACAGTGACGTGTTGGAGACAGTGACGTGGTGGATACAGTGGTGTGGTGGAGACAGTGCCGTGGTGGAGATAGTCCTGGAGACAGTGGTGGAGACAGTGGCATGGTGGAGACAGTGGCGTGGTGGAGACAGTGGCGTGGTGGAGACAGTGACGTGGTGGAGACAGTGGCGTGGTGGAGACAGTGACGTGGTGGAGACAGTGACGTGGTGGAGACAGTGACGTGGTGGAGACAGTGACGTGGTGGAGACAGTGACGTGGTGGAGACAGTGACGTGGTGGAGACAGTGACGTGGTGGAGACAGTGGCGTGGTGGAGACAGTGGCGTGGTGGAGACAGTGACGTGGTGGAGACAGTGGCGTGGTGGAGACAGTGGACAGTCGTGGAGACAGTGACGTGGTGGAGACAGTGACGTGGTGGAGACAGTGGCGTGGTGGAGACAGTGGCGTGGTGGAGACAGTGGCGTGGTGGAGACAGTGACGTGGTGGAGACAGTGGCGTGGTGGAGACAGTGACGTGGTGGAGACAGTGGCGTGGTGGAGACAGTGGCGTGGTGGAGACAGTGCGTGGTGGAGACAGTGGCGTGGTGGAGACAGTGACGTGGTGGAGACAGTGACGTGGTGGAGACAGTGGCGTGGTGGAGACAGTGGTGGAGACAGTGTGGTGGAGACAGTGACGTGGTGGAGACAGTGACGTGGTGGAGACAGTGGCGTGGTGGAGACAGTGACGTGGTGGAGACAGTGACGTGGTGGAGACAGTGACGTGGTGGAGACAGTGGTGGAGACAGTGACGTGGTGGAGACAGTGACGTGGTGGAGACAGTGACGTGGTGGAGACAGTGGTGGAGACAGTGGCGTGGTGGAGACAGTGACGTGGTGGAGACAGTGGCGTGGTGGAGACAGTGACGTGGTGGAGACAGTGACGTGGTGGAGACAGTGACGTGGTGGAGACAGTGGCGTGGTGGAGACAGTGGCGTGGTGGAGACAGTGGCGTGGTGGAGACAGTGGCGTGGTGGAGACAGTGGCGTGGTGGAGACAGTGACGTGGTGGAGACAGTGGCGTGGTGGAGACAGTGGCGTGGTGGAGACAGTGGCGTGGTGGAGACAGTGACGTGGTGGAGACAGTGGCGTGGTGGAGACAGTGGCGTGGTGGAGACAGTGGAGTGGTGGAGACAGTGACGTGGTGGAGACAGTGACGTGGTGGAGACAGTGACGTGGTGGAGACAGTGACGTGGTGGAGACAGTGGCGTGGTGGAGACAGTGACGTGGTGGAGACAGTGACGTGGTGGAGACAGTGACGTGGTGGAGACAGTGACGTGGTGGAGACAGTGACGTGGTGGAGACAGTGACGTGGTGGAGACAGTGACGTGGTGGAGACAGTGGTGGAGACAGTGGCGTGGTGGAGACAGTGGCGTGGTGGAGACAGTGTGCGTGGTGGAGACAGTGACGTGGTGGAGACAGCGACGTGGTGGAGACAGTGACGTGGTGGAGACAGTGGAGACGTGGTGGAGACAGTGGCGTGGTGGAGACAGTGGCGTGGTGGAGACAGTGGAGACGTGGTGGAGACAGTGGAGACAGTGGCGTGGTGGAGACAGTGACAGTGGAGTGGTGGAGACAGTGGCGTGGTGGAGACAGTGACGTGGTGGAGACAGTGACGTGGTGGAGACAGTGACGTGGTGGAGACAGTGGTGGAGACAGTGGCGTGGTGGAGACAGTGGCGTGGTGGAGACAGTGACGTGGTGGAGACAGTGGCGTGGTGGAGACAGTGGCGTGGTGGAGACAGTGACGTGGTGGAGACAGTGACGTGGTGGAGACAGTGGCGTGGTGGAGACAGTGGCGTGGTGGAGACAGTGGCGTGGTGGAGACAGTGGAGACGTGGTGGAGACAGTGGCGTGGTGGAGACAGTGGCGTGGTGGAGACAGTGACGTGGTGGAGACAGTGACGTGGTGGAGACAGTGACGTGGTGGAGACAGTGGTGGAGACAGTGGTGGAGACAGTGGCGTGGTGGAGACAGTGGCGTGGTGGAGACAGTGACGTGGTGGAGACAGTGACGTGGTGGAGACAGTGGCGTGGTGGAGACAGTGGCGTGGTGGAGACAGTGGCGTGGTGGAGACAGTGGTGTGGTGGAGACAGTGGTGGAGACAGTGGTGGAGACAGTGACGTGGTGGAGACAGTGACGTGGTGGAGACAGTGACGTGGTGGAGACAGTGACGTGGTGGAGACAGTGACGTGGTGGAGACAGTGACGTGGTGGAGACAGTGGCGTGGTGGAGACAGTGACGTGGTGGAGACAGTGACGTGGTGGAGACAGTGACGTGGTGGAGACAGTGACGTGGTGGAGACAGTGACGTGGTGGAGACAGTGACGTGGTGGAGACAGTGACGTGGTGGAGACAGTGGTGGAGACAGTGGCGTGGTGGAGACAGTGACGTGGTGGAGACAGTGACGTGGTGGAGACAGTGACGTGGTGGAGACAGTGGACGTGGTGGAGACAGTGACGTGGTGGAGACAGTGGCGTGGTGGAGACAGTGGCGTGGTGGAGACAGTGGCGTGGTGGAGACAGTGGCGTGGTGGAGACAGTGACGTGGTGGAGACAGTGGCGTGGTGGAGACAGTGGCGTGGTGGAGACAGTGGTGGAGACAGTGACGTGGTGGAGACAGTGACGTGGTGGAGACAGTGACGTGGTGGAGACAGTGACGTGGTGAAGACAGTGGTGGAGACAGTGACGTGGTGGAGACAGTGACGTGGTGGAGACAGTGACGTGGTGGAGACAGTGACGTGGTGGAGACAGTGACGTGGTGGAGACAGTGGTGGAGACAGTGACGTGGTGGAGACAGTGACGTGGTGGAGACAGTGACGTGGTGGAGACAGTGACGTGGTGGAGACAGTGACGTGGTGGAGACAGTGACGTGGTGGAGACAGTGACGTGGTGGAGACAGTGACGTGGTGGAGACAGTGACGTGGTGGAGACAGTGACGTGGTGGAGACAGTGACGTGGTGGAGACAGTGGCGTGGTGGAGACAGTGGCGTGGTGGAGACAGTGGTGGAGACAGTGGTGGAGACAGTGGCGTGGTGGAGACAGTGGCGTGGTGGAGACAGTGGCGTGGTGGACAGACAGTGGCGTGGTGGAGACAGTGGCGTGGTGGAGACAGTGCGTGGTGGAGACAGTGGAGACGTGGTGGAGACAGTGGCGTGGTGGAGACAGTGGCGTGGTGGAGACACGTGGTGGAGACGTGGTGGAGACAGTGGCGTGGTGGAGACAGTGACGTGGTGGAGACAGTGGCGTGGTGGAGACAGTGACGTGGTGGAGACAGTGGCGTGGTGAGAGACGTGGTGGAGACAGTGGTGGTGAGACGTGGTGGAGAGACGTGGTGGAGACAGTGGTGGAGACAGTGGCGTGGTGGAGACAGTGACGTGGTGGAGACAGTGACGTGGTGGAGACAGTGGCGTGGTGGAGACAGTGACGTGGTGGAGACAGTGACGTGGTGGAGACAGTGACGTGGTGGAGACAGTGACGTGGTGGAGACAGTGACGTGGTGGAGACAGTGACGTGGTGGAGACAGTGACGTGGTGGAGACAGTGACGTGGTGGAGACAGTGACGTGGTGGAGACAGACAGTGACGTGGTGGAGACAGTGACGTGGTGGAGACAGTGGCGTGGTGGAGACAGTGGTGGAGACAGTGACGTGGTGGAGACAGTGACGTGGTGGAGACAGTGACGTGGTGGAGACAGTGACGTGGTGGAGACAGTGACGTGGTGGAGACAGTGACGTGGTGGAGACAGTGACGTGGTGGAGACAGTGGTGGAGACAGTGACGTGGTGGAGACAGTGACGTGGTGGAGACAGTGACGTGGTGGAGACAGTGGCGTGGTGGAGACAGTGGTGGAGACAGTGACGTGGTGGAGACAGTGACGTGGTGGAGACAGTGGCGTGGTGGAGACAGTGGCGTGGTGGAGACAGTGGCGTGGTGGAGACAGTGGTGGAGACAGTGGTGGAGACAGTGGCGTGGTGGAGACAGTGGCGTGGTGGAGACAGTGACGTGGTGGAGACAGTGACGTGGTGGAGACAGTGACGTGGTGGAGACAGTGACGTGGTGGAGACAGTGACGTGGTGGAGACAGTGACGTGGTGGAGACAGTGGTGGAGACAGTGACGTGGTGGAGACAGTGGCGTGGTGGAGACAGTGACGTGGTGGAGACAGTGACGTGGTGGAGACAGTGGCGTGGTGGAGACAGTGACGTGGTGGAGACAGTGGCGTGGTGGAGACAGTGTCGTGGTGGAGACAGTGGCGTGGTGGAGACAGTGACAGTGACGTGGTGGAGACAGTGGCGTGGTGGAGACAGTGACAGTGACGTGGTGGTGGAGACAGTGCCGTGGTGGAGACAGTGGCGTGGTGGAGACAGTGGCGTGGTGGAGACAGTGGCGTGGTGGAGACAGTGGCGTGGTGGAGACAGTGGCGTGGTGGAGACAGTGATGGAGACAGTGGCGTGGTGGAGACAGTGACGTGGTGGAGACAGTGACATGGTGGAGACACGTGGTGGAGACAGTGACGTGGTGGAGACAGTGGCGTGGTGGAGACAGTGGCGTGGTGGAGACAGTGACGTGGTGGAGACAGTGACGTGGTGGAGACAGTGGCGTGGTGGAGACAGTGACGTGGTGGAGACAGTGACGTGGTGGAGACAGTGACGAGGTGGAGACATGTGGTGGAGACAGTGACGTGGTGGAGACAGTGACGTGGTGGTGACAGTGACGTGGTGGAGACAGTGACGTGGTGGAGACAGTGGAGAGGTGGAGCCAGGGGTGGAGACAGTGACGTGGTGGAGACAGTGACGTGGTGGAGACAGTGACGTGGTGGAGACAGTGACGTGGTGGAGACAGTGACGTGGTGGAGACAGTGACGTGGTGGAGACAGTGACGTGGTGGAGACAGTGACGTGGTGGAGACAGTGGCGTGGTGGAGACAGTGACGTGGTGGAGACAGTGGCGTGGTGGAGACAGTGGTGTGGTGGAGACAGTGACGTGGTGGAGACAGTGGCGTGGTGGAGACAGTGACGTGGTGGAGACAGTGACGTGGTGGAGACAGTGACGTGGTGGAGACAGTGACGTGGTGGAGACAGTGACGTGGTGGAGACAGTGACGTGGTGGAGACAGTGACGTGGTGGAGACAGTGCGTGGTGGAGACAGTGACGTGGTGGAGACAGTGACGTGGTGGAGACAGTGACGTGGTGGAGACAGTGACGTGGTGGAGACAGTGACGTGGTGGAGACAGTGACGTGGTGGAGACAGTGACGTGGTGGAGACAGTGACGTGGTGGAGACAGTGATGGGGACAATGGTGGAGACAGTGGCGTGGTGGAGACAGTGATGTAGTGGAGACAGTGGCGTGGTGGAGACAGTGACGTGGTGGAGACAGTGACGTGGTGGAGACAGTGACGTGGTGGAGACAGTGACGTGGTGGAGACAGTGACGTGGTGGAGACAGTGACGTGGTGGAGACAGTGACGTGGTGGAGACAGTGACGTGGTGGAGACAGTGACGTGGTGGAGACAGTGACGTGGTGGAGACAGTGATGGAGACAGTGGCGTGGTGGAGACAGTGACGTGGTGGAGACAGTGGCGTGGTGGAGACAGTGGCGTGGTGGAGACAGTGGCGTGGTGGAGACAGTGACGTGGTGGAGACAGTGGCGTGGTGGAGACAGTGGAGACAGTGACGTGGTGGAGACAGTGACGTGGTGGAGACAGTGACGTGGTGGAGACAGTGACGTGGTGGAGACAGTGACGTGGTGGAGACAGTGGCGTGGTGGAGACAGTGACGTGGTGGAGACAGTGACGTGGTGGAGACAGTGACGTGGTGGAGACAGTGGCGTGGTGGAGACAGTGGCGTGGTGGAGACAGTGGCGTGGTGGAGACAGTGGCGTGGTGGAGACAGTGGCGTGGTGGAGACAGTGGCGTGGTGGAGACAGTGGCGTGGTGGAGACAGTGGCGTGGTGGAGACAGTGACGTGGTGGAGACAGTGGAGTGGTGGAGACAGTGGCGTGGTGGAGACAGTGACGTGGTGGAGACAGTGGCGTGGTGGAGACAGTGACGTGGTGGAGACAGTGACGTGGTGGAGACAGTGGCGTGGTGGAGACAGTGGCGTGGTGGAGACAGTGGAGACAGTGGCGTGGTGGAGACAGTGGAGACAGTGGCGTGGTGGAGACAGTGGCGTGGTGGAGACAGTGAGACGTGGTGGAGACAGTGGCGTGGTGGAGACAGTGAGACGTGGTGGAGACAGTGACAGTGGCGTGGTGGAGACAGTGGCGTGGTGGAGACAGTGGCGTGGTGGAGACAGTGACGTGGTGGAGACAGTGGCGTGGTGGAGACAGTGGCGTGGTGGAGACAGTGGCGTGGTGGAGACAGTGGCGTGGTGGAGACAGTGGCGTGGTGGAGACAGTGGAGTCGTGGTGGAGACAGTGGCGTGGTGGAGACAGTGGCGTGGTGGAGACAGTGGCGTGGTGGAGACAGTGACAGTGGTGGAGACAGTGGCGTGGTGGAGACAGTGGCGTGGTGGAGACAGTGGCGTGGTGGAGACAGTGGCGTGGTGGAGACAGTGACGTGGTGGAGACAGTGGCGTGGTGGAGACAGTGACGTGGTGGAGACAGTGGCGTGGTGGAGACAGTGACGTGGTGGAGACAGTGACGTGGTGGAGACAGTGACGTGGTGGAGACAGTGACGTGGTGGAGACAGTGACGTGGTGGAGACAGTGGTGGAGACAGTGACGTGGTGGAGACAGTGACGTGGTGGAGACAGTGACGTGGTGGAGACAGTGACGTGGTGGAGACAGTGACGTGGTGGAGACAGTGACGTGGTGGAGACAGTGGTGGAGACAGTGGCGTGGTGGAGACAGTGACGTGGTGGAGACAGTGACGTGGTGGAGACAGTGACGTGGTGGAGACAGTGGTGGAGACAGTGACGTGGTGGAGACAGTGACGTGGTGGAGACAGTGACGTGGTGGAGACAGTGACGTGGTGGAGACAGTGACGTGGTGGAGACAGTGGTGGAGACAGTGGCGAGGTGGAGACAGTGGTGGAGACAGTGATGTGGTGGAGACAGTGGTGGAGACAGTGACGTGGTGGAGACAGTGGTGGAGACAGTGGCGTGGTGGAGACAGTGACGTGGTGGAGACAGTGGCGTGGTGGAGACAGTGGCGTGGTGGAGACAGTGGCGTGGTGGAGACAGTGGCGTGGTGGAGACAGTGACGTGGTGGAGACAGTGATGGGGACAATGGTGGAGACAGTGGCGTGGTGGAGACAGTGGCGTGGTGGAGAGACAGTGTGGCGTGGTGGAGACAGTGGTGGTGGAGACAGTGACGTGGTGGAGACAGTGGCGTGGTGGAGACAGTGGGACGTGGTGGAGACAGTGGTGTGGTGGAGACAGTGACGTGGTGGAGACAGTGACGTGGTGGAGACAGTGGCGTGGTGGAGACAGTGACGTGGTGGAGACAGTGACGTGGTGGAGACAGTGACGTGGTGGAGACAGTGGCGTGGTGGAGACAGTGGTGGAGACAGTGACGTGGTGGAGACAGTGGTGGAGACAGTGGCGTGGTGGAGACAGTGGCGTGGTGGAGACAGTGGCGTGGTGGAGACAGTGGAGTGGTGGAGACAGTGACGTGGTGGAGACAGTGGCGTGGTGGAGACAGTGGCGTGGTGGAGACAGTGGCGTGGTGGAGACAGTGGCGTGGTGGAGACAGTGACGTGGTGGAGACAGTGACGTGGTGGAGACAGTGGCGTGGTGGAGACAGTGACGTGGTGGAGACAGTGTCGTGGTGGTGACAGTGGTGGAGACAGTGGCGTGGTGGAGACAGTGACGTGGTGGAGACAGTGACGTGGTGGAGACAGTGACGTGGTGGAGACAGTGACAGTGGTGGAGACAGTGACGTGGTGGAGACAGTGACGTGGTGGAGACAGTGACGTGGTGGAGACAGTGACGTGGTGGAGACAGTGACGTGGTGGAGACAGTGACGTGGTGGAGACAGTGGTGGAGACAGTGGCGTGGTGGAGACAGTGACGTGGTGGAGACAGTGACGTGGTGGAGACAGTGACGTGGTGGAGACAGTGACGTGGTGGAGACAGTGGAGACGTGGTGGAGACAGTGGCGTGGTGACGTGGGACGTGGTGGAGACAGTGGCGTGGTGGAGACAGTGACGTGGTGGAGACAGTGGCGTGGTGGAGACAGTGACGTGGTGGAGACAGTGGCGTGGTGGAGACAGTGGCGTGGTGGAGACAGTGGCGTGGTGGAGACAGTGACGTGGTGGAGACAGTGACGTGGTGGAGACAGTGGCGTGGTGGAGACAGTGGTGGAGACAGTGACGTGGTGGAGACAGTGGTGGAGACAGTGACGTGGTGGAGACAGTGACGTGGTGGAGACAGTGACGTGGTGGAGACAGTGACGTGGTGGAGACAGTGGCGTGGTGGAGACAGTGGCGTGGTGGAGACAGTGACGTGGTGGAGACAGTGGTGGAGACAGTGGTGGAGACAGTGACGTGGTGGAGACAGTGGCGTGGTGGAGACAGTGACGTGGTGGAGACAGTGACGTGGTGGAGACAGTGGCGTGGTGGAGACAGTGGCGTGGTGGAGACAGTGGAGACGTGGTGGAGACAGTGACGTGGTGAGACAGACAGTGGCGTGGTGGAGACAGTGGCGTGGTGGAGACAGTGGTGGAGACAGTGGCGTGGTGGAGACAGTGGCGTGGTGGAGACAGTGGTGTGGTGGAGACAGTGAGCGTGGTGGAGACAGTGGCGTGGTGGAGACAGTGGCGTGGTGGAGACAGTGGCGTGGTGGAGACAGTGGCGTGGTGGAGACAGTGGCGTGGTGGAGACAGTGACGTGGTGGAGACAGTGGCGTGGTGGTAACAGTGACGTGGTGGAGACAGTGGCGTGGTGGAGACAGTGACGTGGTGGAGACAGTGACGTGGTGGAGACAGTGGCGTGGTGGAGACAGTGACGTGGTGGAGACAGTGACGTGGTGGAGACAGTGGCGTGGTGGAGACAGTGACGTGGTGGAGACAGTGACGTGGTGGAGACAGTGGCGTGGTGGAGACAGTGGCGTGGTGGAGACAGTGGTGGAGACAGTGGCGTGGTGGAGACAGTGACGTGGTGGAGACAGTGGCGTGGTGGAGACAGTGACGTGGTGGAGACAGTGGCGTGGTGGAGACAGTGACGTGGTGGAGACAGTGGCGTGGTGGAGACAGTGACGTGGTGGAGACAGTGGCGTGGTGGAGACAGTGACGTGGTGGAGACAGTGACGTGGTGGAGACAGTGACGTGGTGGAGACAGTGGCGTGGTGGAGACAGTGGCGTGGTGGAGACAGTGGCGTGGTGGAGACAGTGACGTGGTGGAGACAGTGACGTTGTGGAGACAGTTGTGGAGAGAGTGGCGTGGTGGAGCCCCTGATACTGTGTTGGGACCCTGTCAGTCCTGGTTCGTGCTACTGTACTTACCTAGTTGTAGTTGGCTTGGAGATCAGTGAGCCTACTGGGCTCTATCATATCTACACTTGAATCTGTGTATGGAGTCAGCCTCCACGACATCACTTCCTATTCCATTTACTAACTACTCTGACACAAAAAAAAATCTTTCTAACGTCTCTGTGGCTCATCTGGGTACTAAGTTTCCACCTGTGTCCCCTTGTTCGTGTCCCACCCGTGCAGTCCACTCTGTCAATTCCCCTGAGAATTTTGTAGGTGGTTATCATGTCCCCCCTTACTCTTCGGTTTTCCAGGGACGTGAGGTTCAGCTTCTTTAGCCTTTCCTCGTTGCTCATACCTCTCAGTTCCGGGACGAGCTTGTTGGCATACCGCTGCCTTGTGTTTAACTAGGTATGGACTCCAGGCTGGAGCGCCATATTCCAGGATTGGTCGGACATAAGTGGTATACAGGGTCCTGAACGATTCCTTACACAAGTTTCTTAAGGCAGTTCTTATGTTGGCCAGTCTAGCATATGCTGCTGATGATATTCTTTTGTTGTGGGGAACTGGGGACAGGTTCGGTGATATCAACCCCCAGATCTTTCTCTCTATTTGACTCTAGCAGGATTTCACCTCCCAGATGGTACCTTTTGTTCAGCCTTCTGCTCCCTTCGCCTAATTTCATTACCCACACTTTCCTGAGTTTAACTTTAGCACCCATTTCCTAGACCATTCTTCGGGGTTAAGCTCTGGCTCTTTGGTCCCGCCTCTCAACCGTCAATCAACTGGTGTACAGATTCCTGAGCCTACTGGGCTCTACCATATTTACACTTTAAACTGTGTATGGAGTCAGCCTCCACCACATCACTGCCTAATGCATTCCATTTGTCAACCACTCTGACACAAAAAAAGTTCTTTCTAATATATCTGTGGCTCATTTGGGCACTCAGTTTCCACCTGTGTCCCCTAGTGCGTGTGCCCCTTGTGTTAAATAGCCTGTATTTATCTACCTTATCAATGCTGTCTCTCTTTATGTGTGTGTGTGTGTGTGTGTGTGTGTGTGTGTGTGTGTGTGTGTGTGTGTGTGTGTGTGTGTGTGTGTGTGTGTGTGTGTGTGTGTGTGTGTGTTTGTGTGAGTGTGTGTGTGTGTGTGTTTGTTTATACTTACCTAATTGTACTTACCTAATTGCACTTGCACCACATCACTTCCTAATGCATTCCATTTGTCTACTACTCTAACACTGAAAGTCTGTCTTTATTTACCCAATCAATTCCTCTGAGAAACTTGCATGTTGTGATCATGTCCCCTCTAACTCTTCTGTCTCCCAGTGACGTGAGGTTTAATTCCCGCAGTCTCTCGTGGTAGCTCATACCCCTCAGTTCGGGTACTAGTCTGGTGGCAGACCTTTGAACCTTTTCCAGTTTAGTCTTATGCTTTACTAGATATGGACTCCATGCTGGAGCCGCATACTCAAGGATTGGTCTGACATATGTGGTATATAATGTTCTGAAAGATTCCTTACACAAGTTTCTAAAGGCCGTTCTTATGTTAGCCAACCTGGTATATGCTGATGATGTTATCC
>NW_025557406.1:0-18125 GCF_020424385.1 Procambarus clarkii
AAGATAGAAATATAAGCTTCATTCTAAATACCTTACCATGGGCATATTTAAATTTAAAGCGAAGATACGTGTACTTTTATAATAGCCGAGCTTTAACCCCGGACAGATTGATCGACCGAGCAACTCTCTCTCAGAACAATGTTTATTTCACGTGAATTCGTTAATAACATATATGTTTTATATGTCTCAAGAAAGGCAGACATATAAGCTTCACTTTAAACACTTTACCATAGACATATTTAAAGTTCTAATGAAGATACATGTATTTTAAAAATTACGGAGCTCCCACCCCGAACAGACTGAACGACAGAGCAACTCTCTCTCAGATCAATGTTTATTTCACGTAAATTCGTTAATAAACAGAAATGTTTTATATGTCTTAAGCAAGATAGAAATAAGAGCTTCATTTTCAATACATTACAATAGACATATTTATAGCTCAAGTGAAGATACATATGTTTTTATAGTAGCTTGTCGGGCATGGAGTGCAGACGCCTACGCACTTGCCGATATATGTATAATTATCAAAGATACGCTAATAAAGCCTAAAATCTTATATGCCTCCAGAAAGACCGAGATATGAACATTATTATGATTTCACCAAATGAAATATATCATGTTCGAGAACAAAGATATATCAATTTTAAATTAAGTTTCGACTCTTGCTCGGCGAGAGAGAGGGAGTGACTCTCGCCCCATCTATTGGAGATTCTGTCCACTAAAGACCCAAAGCTACTCAAACCCTCCTAGCATTATTTAAGTAATGAAGTAATATGGTATATTTACTATAATGTGAGTGCTGAATTGCAGAACATGAGAAAACATATATTTACTCCAAACTAATATAATTTCATTATGAAATAAGTAAATAAGTAGCATCAAAGGAAGTCGACGGTCCAAGCGTCAATGTTGTGGAACGACTTATCCAAGATATATCGTTGTTTGGAAAGTGTTTGTTGGCATATCCAGTTGTCGCACTTCTCTGCACAATTATCACAAATTTAAATTATAATGTTAACAAGTAGAATACGTATTTTAATAAAATCTAACATAGCTAGCCAGAAAACATTTAACATTTATTAAAAAAATATATGTTTGGAAGTTAAATCGACTTCGTAGGACAATAGTGTTGTTATATATACTTGTTATTCGTTGACATGCGTTCGCTACTTAAACTACCATGTACTGTACTTATGTGAAATCTCCCATGTCTCTTCGCTCATCTCACCGAACCCTACAGGCTCTGTGATATATTGCTTAATTAATTGAGATTCACAAATAAAGCTTATAATTGTATATGTTATCAAAAAGGCAGAGCTTATTTTAGTTCATTTATTATGCACCCCATACCCATCCTATGGGCGATAGTGGAGTGTTACAGAGGCGCATAATGGGCTCAGGGACTGAGCCCACAATTCATATAGCCAAGGAAGTTATAATCTTGATAAGCTAGTTACAAAAGTCAATGCACATTGTCAAATCAACAATGGGCTCGAGACCGACCACAAGTACAGTTTATAATTTAAGCAACTGACATATATGGAGGGCTAGTGTCACAATTGATTTATTTTTTATTTATTTTTATTTTATTTATGCATTTACAAGAATGTACATAAGGAATGTGAGGATACAATTATGGTAATTACAGTCTTGTAAAGCCACTAGCACGCGCAGCGTTTCGGGCAGGTCCTTAATCTAAGAAAATTTTAAGGAGGTAAATACTTGCAAAATTTATAGACAAAAAAATGATAACAGATTACATGGAATGAAAAAAAAAAGATGAGAGAAAATTATAGGTACAGTATATTAAAGCACATAGGTAGCTATGATTGATTGCAATGACAGCTTAAAATGGTAGTTGACAACAAATTGGTAGGCACAATACAGCAGAAACAATATAAGATTGATTGCAATGACAGCTTGAATGGTAGTTGACAAAAATTGGTAGTCACAATACAGCATATGGCTAGCACATAAAAGAAGACAGCAATGAACACAATGATAAGGTTGTTTGATATTACATAAAAATTAGGAGATTGGGTACCACTAGGTACAGAGCAAATTTAAAGCTCAGTGTAGGAAACTAAATAGATGAAGTTAGGTACTTCTTGCTTTTGCTTTTAAATTAGGCAAAAGTTTTACAGTTTTTCAATTCACTAGGGAGTGAGTTCCATAGACTAGGTCCCTTAATTTGCATAGAGTGTTTACACAGATTAAGTTTGACCCTGGGGATATCAAAGAGATATTTATTTCTGGTGTGGTGATAATGGGTCCTATTACATCTGTCCAGGGAGAGTTTCAGAGCATGGTTTGCATTTAAGAACAGGGTTTTGTAAATGTAGTTGACACAAGAGAATGTGTGGAGGGAGTTAATATTTAGCAAGTTTAGAGATTTAAACAAGGGAGCTGAGTGTTGTCTGAAAGCAGAGTTAGTTATTATTCTGATAGCAGATTTTTGCTGTGTGATGATGGGCTTAAGGTGGTTAGCAGTGGTAGACCCCCATGCACAGATACCATAATTAAGATAGGGGTAGATTAGTGCATAATATAGTGAGAGGAGAGCAGAGTTAGGAACATAATATCTGATTTTGGAGAGTATACCAACTGTCTTAGAGACTTTCTTAGTTATGTGTTGAATGTGGGTGCTGAAGTTGAGTCTCTTGTCTAGGAATAGGCCAAGAAACTTGCCATCATTTTTATTACTGATGTTAATGTTGTCTATCTGTAGCTGAATTGCATTTGATGATTTGCTTCCAAATAAGATGTAGTAAGTCTTTTCGATGTTTAATGTTAGTTTGTTCGTTGACATCCATAAGTGGACTTTTTTTAATTCATTATTCACAACATTATTTAGTGTATGTGGGTTGAGGTTTGAGTAGATAAGGGTAGTATCGTCAGCAAACAATATAGGTTTGAGAATATTAGAGACATTAGGCAGATCGTTTATATATATAAGAAATAGAAGAGGTCCTAAGATGCTGCCCTGTGGCACTCCAACGGTAATTGGTAGAGTGGAAGAAGTTGTATCATTGATGGTTACATATTGGTGTCTGTCACTAAGATAGGATCGGATGTAGTCAAGGGCAAGGCCTCGGATTCCATAATGCTGGAGTTTAAGTAAGAGGTAGTTGTGATTAACAGTATCAAAGGCTTTTCTTAGGTCAATGAAGAGTCCAATCGGAAACTCATTTTTGTCAAGGGCTGAGTAGATAATGTCAAGGAGACTAATGATTGCATCATTGGTACTCTTTTGGGACCGGAAGCCAAACTGGCAGTGGCTGAGTATGTCGAATTTTACGAGGTAGGAATAGAGCTGTTTGTAAATAATTTTTTCAAATATTTTTGATAGAATGGGTAGATTTGATATTGGTCTATAATTGTTTATGTCCGCCGGATTGCTTCCTTTATGGACTGGCGTTACTCTTGCTTTTTTGAGGATATCAGGGAAGGTGTGACACTCTATAGATTTGTTGAACAGTAGTGCTATGGGTGGGGCAAGATTTGTTTATCCTACACATAACCCCCTCTCCCCCATCCATGGGCAGCGGTGGATAGGTTACAATCAAGTCGTTTTTTGCGTTTTATTCAGAGATTAGATCTTATTGGGTGAGGAAAGATATTCATATTTTAAAGAAGGCTTCTTGGCTGATGCTCTCCATTGATGGAAAATATACAACCTTTTGAAAATCAATGTTAGTTTGATCTATTATTGTAATTAACGCAGTTACCTGATGTTATTCTTCACCTATATCTTTTTCTGGTTAATCCCTATTTACATTATGCAGTTCAGGCTTCGTCGCCAGACTATAGTTTTTAGTTTAGTTAATTTATCACATAATGGGTTCAGGGACTGAACACACAATTTATTTATCTAAGCAAGTTACAATCTTGAGGAGCTAGCCACAAAATTCATAACACATCGTCACATCAACAACATGGGTTCGAGATCGACCACAAGTACAGTTTCTAAATTAAGCAAATGCCATATGTGGAGAGCTAGTGTCACAATTGATATGTTTGTCCTGCACATTTCCACAGTGGTTTGCTTGGGTTCATTTAATTATCTTAGATATCATTGAAGAGAACCTCCTAGGTACTATACTGTATATATGCTGGTAAGAAGTATAATTATCCTGAGAAATCGTGTAAATTATGTTGTACGAGTGCTTCCAGTTAAGTAACATAGTTCATTTGTGTGCGCGTGCTTGAAGAGGAAATGTTATCCCCCCCCACCCCCCATTGTAAATATTTGTGGGTTTCAGACCATACGGCCACGGCTTACCCTCGCCGCGGTCGAGGGTAAGAACACCGGATGTATACCCAGTATTACAAGTATACATTAGCAATAACAATTATGGAAAGTTCCTTCACCTATACATAGACAAGAGACTGAACTTCAGCACCCACATACAACACATAAGGGGATGCTCTGAGAGAGAGAGAGAGAGAGAGTAAAATTATCCACTGAGGTCTGATTAAGTCCTTTTGGGGACCTTAATCATTAGGACGTCAAATGATTAACGCAAAGTGAGGCGTATTCAGATGGTATATTGACAACATTCAGCATATCTCATAATGACCTAGTAGTACTTGGTGCACAAATACCTTTTCCATAGGAATCGCAAAACATAATTAAACACAACTGTACCGTACAGTGTTATATATTTATTTCAGTTTGAGCAATTTTTAACATTTACATTCCAACATTCATTTTAGCAAGTTCTCTCATAATGACGTGTGGGTTAGCAATGTCAAAGGCTGACTTAAGATCTAGGAAAGTGGTATATGACCTATCAGTATGCAGGGTGAGGAATGTGGTAATACAGTGACGTACACTCTTTCCATGCATAAAGCCATATATCTGGGGAGACAACATATTATTAATTTTGTAAAGGAGACGGTTGAGAACCATCTTCTCAAGACACTTATAGAGACAACTAGTGAGGGAGACTGGGCATAAAGCACTCGGCTGGTGAGGTTTAGGAATGGGAATAATAACACTGTTGGTCCATGACTTAGGAAGCTCCCCAGTTACATAGCTCATATTATACAATTGAAGAAAGGTATTCCCTGGAACTAGCAGAAGCATAAGCAGTATGCCGTAAGTAACTCCATCCTCCCCGGGTGATGTAGCTTTGCCTTTATGTAGAGCAGAATCTAGTTTGTATTCAGTAAAAAGCATGTCACAGTCATCCTCTTGATGACGCATAAAGTCAAGGAACCTTGCCCTATCAGTATATCTATCATTTAATTCATTCTGTGAGGGTAGAGGAAGACTGTCAAAGCTGGAAGTCGTGGCCCAAGCACCAACAAGCTCATTTGCTCTGTGCAGAGGATTAGGGTACGAGATCTCTGCAGCATTTTTCCCTTTGATCTTGTTGATATCCTTCCATGCCCGACTTAGTGGCGTGTGAGAATTGAGACCACGGACAAAAGTTTCCCAGTCTATCTGCCTCAGCTCCACCATACGTTCCCTGGCCTTAGCCAGAGCCGCTTGAAAGAGCCGAAGCATTTCAGCAGTGCGGGTCCTTCTACAAGCTAGTCCAATTATTCTGGCAGTGCGTTTTAGTGCATGCAATTTAGAATCATTATAATAAGCATAAGTGCTATAACCAGTGTAATTTGGGTTACGTGGCCTGGACGATGAATCAAGTGATTCTATAAACTGCTCGATAGTACCTGTGAGCTCATTGTTAAAATCTTCAACTGATGAAGGCTCAGATGAACGGCACCAATCTGACACATGAGCAACAAGATTGTCTCGTTGATCGATGGGCACAGCCAGCCTCTTCCGCTTGAACACTCCACCGGGGAGGATAGAGCTGCCAATGCTTACAGTGGCTAATATGGCCAGATGATCAGACGCCATATCTGGCACTATTGACGAGGCGCACACGGTGTGGGAGACGTTGACACCCAGACATAGATCAAGAATACCTCCGTAGATATGCGTTGGTTCAAGGTCACCCACAATCTGTGTATCATCGTGACTACCTAATAGTGACACCAGTTGGTTGCCGTTACGATTACTGAACTGCGAATTACCAATATTCCTATGGCTAGCGTTATAATCACCTATAATGATAGTAGGCTCAGTCTGAATACAGATAGGAAGGTCAGCATAATTAAAGTTACAAGGAGTTGATTATTTAGTATAGTTGTTTTTTCTCTTTAACTGGATGATAGAGGGGGAGTCTTTAACGTGATTGGGAATACATACATACACACATGCATACATACATACATACATACATACATACATACATACATACATACATACATACATACATACATACATACATACATACATACACACATGCATACATACATACATACATACATACATACATACATACATACATACATACATACATACATACATACATACATACATACATACTTACATACATACCTACATACATACATACATACATACATACATACATACATACATACATACATACATACATACATACCCTCAGGAATCTGTACACCAGTTGATTGACAGTTGAGAGGCGGGACCAAAGAGCCAAAGCTCAACCCCCACAAGCACAATTAGGTGAGTACAATTAGGTGAGTACATACATGCATGCGTGCATACATACATCCATCCATCCATACGTACGTACATACATACATACATACATACATACATACATACATACATACATACATGCATACATACATGCGTGCGTACATACATACATATATACATACATACATACATGCGTACATACATGCGTACATACATGCGTACATACATGCGTACATACATGTGTACATACATGCGTACATCCATACATACATCCATACATACATGCATGCGTACATACATACATACATACATACATACATACATAAATACATACATACATACATACATACATACATACATACATACATACATACATACATACACACATGCATACATGCATGCATACATACATACATACATACATACATACATACATACATACATACATACATACATACATACATACATACATACATACGTACGTACATACATACATACATACATACATACATACATACATACATACATACATACATACATACATACATGCGTACATACATGCGTACATACATACATACATACATACATACATACATGCATGCATGCGTACATACATACATCCATCCATCTATCCATACATACATACATACATGCATACATACATACATACATACATACATACATACATACATACATACATACATACATACATACATACATACATGCATACATGCATGCATGCATGCATACATACATACATGCATGCATGCGTACATACATACATCTATCCATTCATACATGCATACATACATACATACATACATACATACATACATACATACATACATACATACATACATACATACATACATACATACACGTCCAGTCAGCATATAGCTATTTCGGGACAAAATCCAATACAGTTTATATTGGTGAGACGCCACTGTGATGAGTTTAATTATCACAGAACTGTAGGTTAATGTGTGACATAGGTGAGGTTAGATGAGGCATCTACAAGCATCAGCTGGAGGCTGATGGAGTGTTGTGGAGGCTGGTGGTACTATGCCCAGATGTTGGAGGGTGGATTTGACTCTCCCCCCCTCCCTCCCCCCCTCCCCCCCCCCCCACATTGACCGCAGTACGTCTAAGGTTACTTTCCACTCTCGCTTACCAAGGGTATAACCCCCGCCCCCCCCAACACACACACATGCATCAGATTCTTAACTTACAATATTTATTATTTACCAATTTATGTTACTACACTGACTCTCAATTTCACAATATTGTATAAACTTTGATGAATCGCTCGTCTATGGGTCATCCAATAATGTTAGCAGACTTCTAGATGTTACCACTGCTAGGTTTAGGCTCGGCTACAAGTACCTCTGGAAGTTTGTAACATCTGATGATCTAGATTTGACTAAATGTAAACTCTGTCAGCAGAACTATTTGCATACTTTGCGTCATTATATAATGGAATGTGAAAAATAGCGGAATTTAAAGATAACAACATCAATAGTGTCCATGAAATGTGTAAGTACTTCATTCATAATGATGTGCTGCCCGAAATCTTAGCGAAGTATCCGAAATTTGCTGACTGTAGGTAATGCATGCACATGACTGTAAAGCTGCCGCCCAGTTGGGTGGGTGTGGAGCACATGACTGTAAAGCTGCCGCCCAGTTGGGTGGGTGTGGAGCACATGACTGTAAAGCTGCCGCCCAGTTGGGTGGGTGTGGAGTACATGACTGTAAAGCTGCCGCCCAGTTGGGTGGGTGTGGAGCACATGACTGTAAAGCTGCCGCCCAGTTGGGTGGGTGTGGAGCACATGACTGTAAAGCTGCCGCCCAGTTGGGTGGGTGTGGAACACATGACTGTAAAGCTGCCGCCCAGTTGGGTGGGTGTGGAGCAAGACTAGTAACTGTGTGACTCACCATAAATGTAAAGTGCCTTGTATAGTGACTGTTGTGAGCCTCTTGTTGAATTACTTGTGACACAAAAGATTACTGATGTGTGTATTTGTGGTGGTGATTAAATATGTATGTGTATGTATATATGTATACGTATGAATATGTACATGTATGCATAAGTATGTGTACATTAATAATTTTGTAACTAGCGTCAAAAGATTGTTATTTGCTTAGCTAAACGAACTAGAGGGTTCAGTTCCTGAACCGATTATGTGCCTCTGTAGTCCTTTACACCACCGCCCACGGGATGTGTATTATGGGGTGCATAATAAAGAAAGAAAATGAATGGACCGAACCCCACAAATCATTTAGCTAAGCAAGTTACAATCTTGATGAGCTAGTTACAAAATTCACTATAAGTCGTCACATCATAAATGGGTTCGAGATGGACCACAAGTAGTGCATTACATAATTTATCAGTATTGTGCAGCCTGTGATCCCCGCCTGGCTGGATACTGATACCTAGGTAATTTTATGTGTCCGGACACCGGCGATAAGGTGATATTATTTATTTAACTTAAGATATATATATTTTTAAATGTTGTCACATTAACGGCTACATCTTCCTTTCTTCTGACATATAGATTTTTAAGAATAATTAAAATATATGGAAACTAATTATACAATTTATTGGCTGGTGTGCAGGGCTTCACACTCTCAGAGCCAGCCATCAAGTAACTATCAAAACGCATATATCTTCGTTTTCACTTCAGTTATATTTATGACAAAGGATTTTAGATGTAGCCTATATTTCTACCTTTCAGATGACATAAATACTTTCGTTAATTACAATATCTAGATCAAACTAACACTGATTTTCAAAAGGTTGTATATTTTCCATCAATGGAGAGCATCAGCCAAGAAGCCTTCTTTAAAATATGAATATCTTTCCTCACCCAATAAGATCTAATCTCTGAATAAAACGCAAAAAACGACTTGATTGTAACCTATCCACCGCTGCCCATTGGATGGGGGAGAGGGGGTTATGTGTAGGATAAACATATCAATTGTGACACTAGCCCTCCATATATGTCAGTTGCTTAAATTATAAACTGTACTTGTGGTCGGTCTCGAGCCCATTGTTGATGTGACAATGTGCATTGACTTTTGTAACTAGCTTATCAAGATTATAACTTCCTTGGCTATATGAATTGTGGGGCTCAGTCCCTGAGCCCATTATGCGCCTCTGTAACACTCCACTATCGCCCATAGGATGGGTATGGGGTGCATAATAAATGAACTAAAATAAGCTCTGCCTTTTTGATAACATATACAATTATAAGCTTTATTTGTGAATCTCAATTAATTAAGCAATATATCACAGAGCCTGTAGGGTTCGGTGAGATGAGCGAAGAGACATGGGAGATTTCACATAAGTACAGTACATGGTAGTTTAAGTAGCGAACGCATGTCAACGAATAACGAGTATATATAACAACACTATTGTCCTATGAAGTCGATTTAACTTCCAAACATATATTTTTTAATAAATGTTAAATGTTTTCTGGCTAGCTATGTTAGATTTTATTAAAAATACGTATTCTACTTGTTAACATTATAATTTAAATTTGTGATAATTTGTGCAGAGAAGTGCGACAACTGGATATGCCAACAAACACTTTCCAAACAACGATATATCTTGGATAAGTCGTTCCACAACATTGACGCTTGGACCGTCGACTTCCTTTGATGCTACTTATTTACTTATTTCATAATGAAATTATATTAGTTTGGAGTAAATATATGTTTTCTCATGTTCTGCAATTCAGCACTCACATTATAGTAAATATACCATATTACTTAAATAATGCTAGGAGGGTTTGAGTAGCTTTGGGTCTTTAGTGGACAGAATCTCCAATAGATGGGGTGAGAGTCGCTCCCTCTCTCTCGCCCGAGCAAGAGTCGAAACTTAATTTAAAATTGATATATCTTTGTTCTCGAACATGATATATTTCATTTGGTGAAATCATAATAATGTTCATATCTCGGTATTTCTGGAGGCATATAAGATTTTAGGCTTTATTAGCGTATCTTTGATAATTATACAATATATCGGCAAGTGCGTAGGCGTCTGCACTCCATGCCCGACAAGCTACTGAGCGCTACTATAAAAACATATGTATCTTCACTTGAGCTATAAATATGTCTATTGTAATGTATTGAAAATGAAGCTCTTATTTCTATCTTGCTTATGACATATAAAACATTTGTGTTTATTAATGAATTTACGTGAAATAAACAGTGATCTGAGAGAGAGTTGCTCTGTCGTTCAGTCTGTACGGGGTGGGAGCTCCGTAATTTTTAAAATACATGTATCTTCATTAGAACTTTAAATATGTCTATGGTAAAGTGTTTAAAGGGAAGCTTATATGTCTGCCTTTCTTGAGACATATAAAACATATATGTTTATTAACGAATTCACGTGAAATAAACATTGTTCTGAGAGAGAGTTGCTCGGTCGATCAATCTGTCCGGGGTTAAAGCTCGGCTATTATAAAAGTACACGTATCTTCGCTTTAAATTTAAATATGCCCATGGTAAGGTATTTAGAATGAAGCTTATATTTCTATCTTTCTTGTGACATATAAAACTCTTACGTTTATTAAGGAATCTGTGTGAAATAGGCATGGTTCTGAGATGAATGCTGCGGTTTTCGAGCTCGACGCTCGGCAATGGACGCCTTAAACATCCAGTGGGTGTTATTGGACCCTATACCCATTTTATTTGTGGTTGGAGCCCCATACCCATTCTATGGGTGGTTGGAGCCCTATGCCCATCCTGTGGGTTGTAGTGGACGCCATACTCATCCTGTGGGTGGTATTGGACCCCATACCCTTCCTGTGGGTGGATGTGATCCCCATACTCATCCTGTGGGTGGATATGACCCTCATACCCATCCTGTGGGTGGTATTGGACCCCTTTCCCACCTAACAGGCGGTAGGTGACAATATACCCATCTTAGCTATAGTTGGTATAGTAGACACAATACCGTCCTGTTTGCAGTAGTTTACCCCATAGACATTTAAATGTAACATCGTTTTCTGTTAGCATTCCTACAAAACATTCTTTAAAGATTTTTAAAGCCAAACTATGGTATATAATATTGATTGGTGAAGCACTGTTATTCTATGTAATAATTTATAGTGCTTATTATAATTTACTAAGAACAACTAATATTTCTCAAAACAAAACTACACGCCTTCAATAGGATATAGCTGATCTGTAATATTATAAGAGCATGGACAACAGTAGGTAAATTTCACAACCCATGTGGGACCTGAAAACTACAATTTTCCTTATAATTGAACCAATCACGAATATTCTGCTATCTATGTTGACGGACGGGTACTGTGACACGTAAATTGGTACGTGAGGAAGAGTTTGGGCCTTGGTAAAAAAAGTAACTGGGAATATATCACATATTTACTAATTCATATTCAACATATTGACTTTAAGCATTAAGTCATATATGTGCTGTCTTGTGTGAGAACGGGTTGCACACACACACACACACAAAGACACACACACACAAAGACACCAAGACACACACACTTACACACACAAAGACACACACACACACACACAAAGACACCAAGACACACACACTTACACACACAAAAGACACACACACACACACACACACACAAAGACACACACACTTACACACACAAAGACACACACACTTACACACACAAAGACACCAAGACACACACACTTACACACACAAAGACACACACACACGCACACGCAGACACACACACACACACACACACAAAGACACACACACACACAAAGACACACACACACAAAGACACACACACAAAGACACACACACACAAAGACACACACACACACACAAAGACACAAAGACACACACACACACACACAAAGACACACACACACACACACACACACACACACACAGACACAGGAATCCCAAAAGTTCACCAAAACTCTTATTATACTCACTTTACATTTTTTTCTTAAACTAGTTGGGAGAGGTACAGTCTTTGATATGATTGGGAACGGCATTCAACATTTTAAGACCCTTGATTTGAAGAGCAGCATTTCTGGTTTGATTAAGTCGAACTCTTGGGAACCGAATGATATCTAGGGGCAGTGTAACAGCACATCATTCTTTTTTTTTTTTATTAGATATGGTATCTCATCCATAAAAAATATTTTGTGGAAAAAAATGGGGTTGACCACCAGCCTGTGGTCAGTGGGGACCCTGTGGTGGACCATAAGCCGGTGGTGGACCATTCATTGGCTTATTAGGCAAATCAGATCTTGAATAGTTTCCCAAATAAGACATCAAATTTTATTTATAACTCCAAATTTTGTATTGGTTATTTTTTAATTAAGGCAAAAAAAAAAGAAGAGAATCAATTAATTCTTTATGGATTTATATATTTTTCCAAATTTTATTGCAAAATAAAACTTATAAACATTTCTATATAATATAAAATTTTTGATGTTTAAGTTTTGTTAATTTTATAAACATAATTTTATTTATCACAGATATTAAATATATAATATTATTAATTTTATGTATAATTTTTTATTTATATTTAAAATAAAAAAAAAATATACATTTTGATTAAAATATTCATAGTTACTTTATAATTTGACATAAAATTTAAGAAAACAGAAATAATATTTTCCCCTTTATAGTTAAATTCGATATTTTATATAAAAATAAAACAAACAAAAAGTCACTCAAAGTCATTTTATATATTATTTATTTATTTTATAAACATTTATTTTAAATAAAATTAATAAAAAACTGAAAAAATATATATATATATTCTTTTTATTAAACAAATATTTCATCACTACTTTCATAATCACTACTTCCATATTCTTTGTAGTCGTTACTTGCCTCTGTATCATAATTATAATCTATATTATCACTATTTTCATCATTAATCCATTTGAAGAACGAACAATACATGCCAACTTCAAAATCCCTAAATACAAAATAATAATAATGACTTACAAATGCTAATAACATTATGGGAGTAATAACTTTGCGAATACCAATTTGGATATAATAATATTCATCGAATAATTTAAACCAAGAAGTTGGTAAAATGTTTCCATAAACATCTAAAAATTGTACTTGAATACAACATTTTTCCTGATCATAAAGAATATTCATTGAACCTCGTTCTTTGAAACATCGAAATTTTAAATTTGATATAACAATATGATATTGATTATTTTCCTTATTTGTTATGTTTAAAAAGTATGGTTTATCTCCATATATAAAATGAACTGCATCTTCAATTTTTGATTGTGACATCTCCTTAGGTTTGAAGCTTTTCTTCAGAACAGATAAAATATAATTCCATCGGTAATTTTCATTACAAAAACATTTCCCATATAAATTACATAAGGGATACTCATCATCACTTAATGCACAATAGAGATAGTAGGCAGCCGTTGCTACAAAATTATTACTTTTGCTTATACTCTGAAACAACTCACGTCCTGTATTATCAAAATATTGAACTGAAGGAGGATTGTTTGAAACAATTTTTAGCGATCCAGTATGGTAAGACGAAGGTATACCATCTCCTATTATTTCTTTCTTACATCCATTACAAAATTTCACGTTTAAGATTCTCAAAACCATAACGGACTCTTCTGGTGTTGTTGTGTGTACTGACAAAGACCATATCGGATGTTTTAAATTGTCTCTCCCATATATTCTTTCAAGAAAAGTGGTTACATTTCCTACTGTAAAAAAGGAAAATTTGAATTTTTGTTTAGTCATTTGTTCAAAATAATCCATTCGAAAATTTGTATTACAGAGACATTTAATGCCATAATTTTCAAAACAAGTTGTAACGTTATCATATAACATTATTTTTTCTGTGAGGATTTGTATTTTGAAGACATATATTCTTTCACTAGCTGAGTATTTTATGAGTGTTGGATACAACTCGTAATATCCGTTTATGTAATGGCTCATCTTTTTTAATATCAGGGAAAAAGAAAATTGGAATATTAATAAATAAAATGTTATTTTTACCACTCCCACTCCCATTTTCTAAGAACTGTGCAACATTATTTATATTAGGAGAGTAATCACAGACTGAATGGGAATCCAATTTCATAATAAATTTCCTTTTCAATTTTATGAGTAAGTATTGTACAAATAATTGTAAGTCTTCTACACTATTATTTTCAAAGGTAACATCATCATCATTCTTATCAACATTATTAATATTATGATGATGATAGTTGGTTAGAACAATTGTTCCTAAAGGTAAAGCAGGAGGATAAAAGTGTAATTTTTTGAAATAAGATAATGGGATTTCTATACTACCATCAGAGTTACATGCAAACATTATTTAGTTTTGTTTTTAATATTGAGTGAATTCATAAATCGATTAAAAATTTTTTCGGTATTTTCGTAATCAATCAAATCAGTCTTGGATACAAATTTTGCCTTTAAAATTACCTTTGCACATCCACGTTCAATATCTTCAAAATTTGAACATGGATATGTTCCTTTATGTATTTCAATATTATTTTTATCAATCTTACACTTCATCCAAATAGATAATTCTTGTTTTTCCTCATCAAAATGGGGATCCGGACAGGCTGTACACGGAAAATGTTTATTGTCATGTAAGTTAGTATACATAGAACCGCAGTTACATAGACCATTAGAATAACCTGGAGCTGTAATTACACCAGATGGTAAATGTACCAGACAAGGATCGCGGAAACAGGCTGAACGTGAGATATCTGGATTAGAAATATATCCAGGGGAACATCGACATATATATTTTTCTTGTTCTTTTAATGGTATAAAAAAGTCTTGGGGGGTCATTTGAGTAAGGTCCACTACTTCATCCTGCCCATTGGTAATTTTAACCAAAGTTCCTCCTGGTTCACATGCAGTTAATCTATTTGTAGTTGCGTTATAAAGACCTGGTAGGTAGGATTTACACTTCCATCGATCTTCTTCAAATGAATACTGTAGAAAACCCCATACTGGGTCACAGAATTTTTCGTCTGGTTGTTTCCAAAGACAGTATGTGCATCCTGGTTTGAGGATTCCACCTCCATAATAATATTTTATATTGCTAGTAGAAGATGATATAGGTATTACGACCTTTTCTAAATAACGTCCACATTTACGGCCCCCAAGTTTTTGACAAATTTGATTGTCATGTGACTGAGAACTATCTACTTTTAAAATCATTCCCTTACATTTATTGATTTTAATGTCATTATTGTTATCATATTCATTATAATTTAGCCAACCTTGTAGATCAATAAATTCGTGTCTTTCTTCAAATGCAATTTCTTCAGCTTCAATTCCCTCTTTAATACTTTGACGTAAAAAACTATGAATGTAAAAACGATCAGTAATATAAAGAAAATTAAAAAAATATAAAAAAAGTACGAAAATGATAACAGGAATTTGAAGAAAATACTGGTATGTCGAAGAAATCATTTTTGGTTTTTATTTAAGAGAAAATTTAGGAGTTTCTCAGTTGAAACTCTTTTATTACAATTTGTGGAATAACAGTGAAAACGATGACGATGAATATAAAGTCTACCTGAAGGTGTACGAGATTTACCACGAACTTCATGAAAAGGACAAAAAATATTACATTGCCATTTTGGTTCATTGCTAAGAGTTCATTATATGGCTCCTTACATAATAATTCAGCACATTTTTGTGTAATTATCTCCGAGTTTTTTTTTTAAATTGTTTAATTTTTGGTTGATGCAGCGATCGTTTTAAAACCAACCTAGGACGACTAATTACATTTCCTCCTCCTCCTCCTAAATTATTATTATTATTATTATTATTATTATTATATTATTATTATTATTAATAATTATTTCAAAAATATTATTTCTAGTAGATAAGTGTCCCTGTTTAATTTCATTGATACTAGTAAATTCTATTGAAGTCTCAATACATCGATATATGAATGAAACACTCGCCATATTGGTACATGATCCTTATCACTAAACAATAGAGAGAGAGAGAGAAAAGCTTACAAGATAATATAAAGGATATTGTAGAATCAGAGAACCTATATATGTCAGAAGTAAAATATTTATCGTGCAAATATGATCGGCGCACGACACTGAATTCTGTCAGGCCAACTACAACAGTATTTTCTTCAAATTCTTGTTACCAATTTTCATATTTTTTTTTAATATTCTATAATTTTCTTTATATTGCTGATCCTTTGTACATAAGAGGGACTGGAAGCTGAATCCTCCTATTATTATTTATTATTGAAACTTGACATAATGGCTGACGAGCCTTATTACCAAAAGAGAGTAAGACAAAAGTTTACAGATATTATAAAGTATATTGAAGAATCAGAGAACTTAATTATAGCTGTACCATCAGAAGTAAAACAATTTGAAGAGCTGTTAAATTCTTGGGTATTATATTTACCTAATCTCCAAAATGTTGTGGTAAAGAGAGGAAATTGTAATAAGTGTTGGTACCAAAGTGAGAATAAAAAACACTCACTATTTTTAGGTCACCTTTCGAAATAATTATTAAGCAAAATGATATAAAAGTTAGCTCTTCGTTTCTTATGAAAGATGTAATATTATTATTAGTAGAAGCTATTCAAAAAGAAAAGAGAAATATTCATGTATATTGGGATTAATTAATAACAAATATGATAAATTTATATACATTTTTTATAAACATTAAATTTAATTTAAATTTCAAATAACATTAAGTATTATATCAAATTTGGGAATATAAAAACCATTAACTAATTTCAAATATATTTCATTGGAAAATATTTCACATTCATTATTATAGAATAAATTTAGAATATTGTTATATGTTACATTTGAATTTTTATGTTTATTTATAATATCCCAAACTTTTAAAATATGAAATTCCGTCTTATCAATATATAACGGATCTATTTGTAGATAAAAATCAATTTCTTCAGTATTTTCGAGGAATTCACTCATTTTTTTAATATTTATTAAAAAAGACTATTCAGTACTATTCCAAGGAGTATAACTTCAACTAAATTAATGTGAAACATCAACTTAAACTAAAATTTCAAATGATGATATTAACATTTAGTGATTATTTAAGACACCAGCTAGCTCTAGTAGCCAATGTGATGAACCAATTGGCTTATAATGTCAGGTGTGAATAATTTCCTATAAAATTTTGTAAAAATACACTTATATATGTCGATTGAAAAATTTGCTTTAAGGTTGTTAGAGAGGTTCAAAACCTCTTTATCCTCATAGGATGGGATAATCTTAAATATTTTGGCTAAGTTAACATTAGGAATAATATATAAAATTCTTTTGAAAATTTCAAAAATATCATGTGATGATCCCAAATATATCCTTACATTAGCAAAAGTAATAGTACTTTGTTTGGCTTGAAACTCAAAGTGCATATCTTTCGTTTCAAAAGGGTCAAAGGTTAAAAAAAAGTTACATTTATTTTGACATGGCTTACTCCTTAAAATCCTTTCTTCAGGAGTCCTGAGAACGGTTGGTAGAGTGATACACAGCCTATCAGGTGGTTCCAGTTCCTTAATTGCTTCGCCATATCTCTGGGCATCTTCTTTTCTTATTTTTTTTGTGTGTAGAA
>NW_025557407.1:0-17500 GCF_020424385.1 Procambarus clarkii
TGTTACGGTGCCCTCTCCTATTTCTTTCGTTTGCCGGCTTAAAGAGTCATATCAGCTCTCCCTACTGATTCTCTGAGGTTCAGGGAGTCTAATGATATATGTGGCGACCAGACCGGCTGCCATTTAATGGAATGAGGTTATATTATATGTTGTAAATAAAGGAAAGTTGGCGCCCTGATATAAAATGAAACAGTATCCCCTACGGCAGATATGACCTTGTGGAAGGGACACTATGCCAATCGCGGATTGGCCGACGTAGGTCGCGGGCGACAAATCAGGGCCCGCCATGACGTCACCGAGTGCCCCGGGCGGCGCCAACGTCAGAGTTGTACTGACCGTGGAAGCGACAGGACGCGCCTCGGTCTGCTCTCAAGAATTGGAGGCTCTGCAAGCCTTGTCCAGTGGATTGAGCTGACCATCGCCGCCAACATAGTTATTGGAGACCCTGCGCTTCTGGGAAGCCAAAGAGGAACCAAGTTCAGTGAGCAGAGAAGTGCCCAAACTTGGAAAATAGTCGGCGACGACGCTGGGCGGCGCCGCTGGCTGGACGTTGAGGTCTGGAAGGTGGGCGAGCAAGCTAGCTGTGACTGGGGTCACATCCACTGAGAATCTTGGAAGGACGACACCGTGCCTAGGACAAGGAGCGACGCCCTGTGGGAGAGGCGAGTGTGGGGAAAGATAGTGATTAGCTCAGCGCCCATCGATGAACCAGGATTGGGGCAGCTGAATCTCAGGGATTGGAACGGCGACGACGCGAAGGCTTCACGACACCTGAGGACCTGTGGAACGCCCTGGATCGTCGAGGATCGACCCAAGGAAGCGTGGGAACCTCACACCATCGAGGGACAGGCGTCGTGAGCCAGGAGTGTAAGGTAGATCATTTTCCCTCCCATTACCCCTTGTATGAGTAGGCTAGTTAGGCCACAATATTTACTCGTGTATGTGGCAGCAAGACTTTATTACTTTAATAGTAGAGTAGGCTGCAAGGCAGCTTGTGTCCAGGACTGTCAGAGAGGACATTGTGTATGGATGGCAGGACAGTGAAGAAGAGGTGCCGACGTGGTGAAGAGGCCCTCCTGTGAGAGTGTGAGACTCCTGTCTTCCTGCCCAGTAGAAGGAGCGTTGGATGGTCGTGGAAGAAGAGGCTGACGATCTCCAGACTCATCATCCATATTCCATATTCATGTATTACTTGTGATTGTGTGTGTGTGTTCATGTAATTTGCGTCAGTAAATCCACACATTTTATTACTGTGTTTGAGTGCGCCTCCATTTATGATATTTCTCTATGAGCATACACTTCTGGCTACAAATAATATATAATACACCCACTGAACTGCATTGCTGGGATGCAGATACAATAACCCAGCTGGCGACCTTGCTAAGAGGAAGATAGAGAAGACAGGCGGGAAAGGAGTTCCTGCAACCCTTTTTTTTGTCTGGCAGGCAAGACTCAGGGAGGTTATGGTTATAGGTAAGCCTGAGTCTTCCTTCACTCCCCCACGGGTCTAGGCCGGAACTGTTAACAGCAGTTTCCCCGTGTCTGACTGAAGGGCTTCCAGGGTGAATCAGTGGCACCCCTTTGTGGTGGAAGCAAAGACCTGCGGAGGTGGGCATTGTTGGTCCTATCTTGTGTGACCAAGGAGACTCCGGTGAATCCAGGGAGTCGGAGGGGCTGAGTATTTGGGCCTTTTGAGCCCCTAGCAGCCGAGTGTTAGCAGAGCCCCGGACCGCCCACCCCCACGTGACAAGAGAACTGGCGACCTTGCCAGGATTCGAACCCCGGTAGCCAAGAACTGGGAACCTCGCCAGGAAGCGTGGATCAAGCTACAGTGTGGACCAAATTTCAAGACAAGTGTTGCCAGGGTACTAATACAGTGTGGCCAGTGAATTCGGTGGTACTGTTACTCAACCGGCTAAGGGACTGAAACGGTGAAATTAGTGCCTACTAACTTGTCTGTGCCGTCGTGTATGCTTGATGATATAGAGATGGAGGAAGACAAAGTAAAGAAATTTATTGACACAAGGGACGAGAGAATTTTGGAGGAGTGTACCAAGGCCCAGCTCCAACAAGTGGCAAACCACTTTGGGATCAGGTTGAGGACGACTAAGGTAGCAGAGCGAAGGATAGAGATCATGGCACAGCTCACAGCTCGAGAGGAAGCGACGGGAGAGGAGCCATCTCAAGAGGAGCCGTCCCGAGGAGAGCCGTCGCAAGGTGAACCGTCCCGACTAGGGCCTCCCCAAGCGCCTACCAGTGTGGAGAGAATTCACAGTGAACATGGGAGCAGTGGAAGGTCCAGCTGTAGTAAGAGGAGCCTGCAACTGGAAATAATGAAGATGCAACTGGAAGCCCAGCTGCGACGAGAGGAGAGAGAAGCACGGCTGCAGCTGCAGCGAGAGGAACGTGCGGCTGAGCTGCAGCGAGAGGAACGTGCGGCTGAGCTGCAGCGAGAGGAACGTGCGGCTGAGCTGCAGCGAGAGGAGCGAGAAGCTCGGCTGCAGCGGGAAGAAGGAGAGAGACAACTGCGACTGGAGGAGATAAGGGCAAAGAAAGAAGTCGAATTGCGTCGCGTTGAACGTGGTCTGCCCTCACTACCTGCACGGCGGGATGACCTCAAGGTAAGGGAACGTGACTTACCTACGTTCGAACCACAAGAAGCTGAGGCGTTCTTCGAACACTTTGAACGGATAGCAACTCTGAAGGAGTGGCCGGAAGATGATTGGGCTGCTCTGGTCCAGGGCAGGTTGACTGGTGAGGCCCGGGAAGCCTATAACATGCTGGACCTAGAGGAGTGTACTAGTTATGACGCGATTAAGAATGCGGTTCTCCACTCATTCCGGCTGACTCCGGAGATGTACCGGAAGCGGTTCAGAGAGTGTACAAGAGCGTCGGGAAAGACTTACGCCGAGACCGCCAGGGATATGGAACGGAAATTCCTACGATGGTTGAAGGCGGAGGAAGCGGAGTCGGTGGATGATATCAAACGACTGATAGTGATGGAGAAGTTTATGTCAGTGCTCCATCCTGAGTTGCGAGTAAGGTTGAGAGAAGCAGGTATTAAGGACCTGAAGGCTGCAGCGGATCGAGCCGACATGCTGGAGGAGGCACTACATATCAGGAGGGAGGGGCCGCCCAGACACTCGCCTTACCCCAGGTCGGGAGGGAACCTTAGGAGTTCAGGAGGAGCGAGGACGGGTGGGGACTCTCCCAGGAGTAGTGTGCCTGATGAAGTAACGTGGTTCAAGAGCTCAAGAGACGCGGGGAGGAAGCCCCAAGCTGTGAGCAGTGGACCTAACTCGGGAGCAAGTGCTGCAGTCCCGGATGCGACGACAGGGAGTCCAAGGAGGACCCAGGGGACGTCTGCAAGTGGTACCGCCAGAGGGACTGGCGAGTGGCCGCCCAGGGGAGGCAGCCGATGCTACAACTGTGGCGTGAGAGGACATTATGCCCGCGAGTGTGAGGAGCACCAAAGGAATGTAGGATTAATGTTGGAAGAGGAGAGAGTGTTTGTTCACACCCCATATTATAGTGGACCCAACGTGAATGGTTGGGAAATGAAGTTGGGTGAACATCCCTTCGTTTTCGAGGCCAACGTGAAGTTTGGAAAGTCAGACCCAGTGGAGGTTGCCGTGCTTCGAGATACGGGTGCTGACATAAGTATGGTGACCAGGAGTATTCTCCCCAAGGAATTTAATGATTCACCTGTGGGAGTGGTGAGGATACGCAGTGTGGGGGAGGAATACAGGTTGCCACTTCACGAAGTACAGCTGATTGCCGACTACGGAGTCGAGAAAGCTATAGTAGCTGTAGCCCCTAAGTTACCCCTAGAGCATGTACAGATGGTGCTGGGTAATGACCTCGGAGGAGGCAGGATACAACCCGATTGGGCCAGGAGTGCCTATGTTGCAAGCAGCGGTACAACCCTGCCAGGTGAGGTATCGGTCGTTCCAGATGGTAGTGAGGAAGCCGACTTCGCCAGGGAAAACGTCGCCAGAGACGACGACAACGAGGGCGAGAGTGCAGAGAGGTCGTCGGAGGTTGTGGAAAACTCCGACGGGGACCTCCGACTAAGCCTGATGATGCGTGTGGAGGAGTGGCGAGGAGCAGCTGTACAAACGCCTGGGGCGGTGAAGAGGCTGCAGACCGCACTCCCTCCATACAGAAACGTGAATAAAGTAAGCTCAGTGGATGAGCGAACGGCAGTGAGGGGCAGAGTGGAGGAGCCACGACGCAAAGCACCCTATGCCGGCCAGATGAATAGTGGTAGGTGCAAGACGAACCACCGTGGTGAGGTGAGCCACAGGGAGGTGGATGAGCCCAACCACGAACCGAAGAAGACGTCTGCAGGGAAGAGAATCTCATGGAGGAGTGAAGATGTTCGTCGGGAACGAAGGAGCGAGTGGTATAGGAAAGGCAATACGAAGAAAGCAGGGAATAGGTACACCCAGGGTAGGCGCCAGCCTAACCAGAGGGGCATTGGGCCATCGCAAAAGCCTAGTGTGGAAGAGAGGAAGCTGCTGGATGGAGTACAGGTTACAAGTGCCACTGTGAGGAGACAACGCACCTACGGGAGAAGAGGAACCGAGAAGAGAGAAGATTGGCGAAGAGGAGATCATGGGAGGAAACATGGAGTACCTGTAGGACGCAATGGAAATGCAAGACTATCTCGGAGTGCACGACGCGGTGGAGGCGCTGCATGCACTGAATCTTACAGTGGTAACGAGCCGTGGGAGTACACTCGTAGCCACGGAGAGAGGATTTCTTGTAGGTGTTCAGGGAACACCCATCACACCCGGTACTATGCGAGGTGGAGATACAATGAGGCAAGTGACTGGCAAGGTGGAACGAGCCACATCGCCAACTGGAGGAGTGACACTTCAGGAACGGAGGGAGCAAGAGTATAGATTGCCCTCTGGAGTGCTGCTCTTCCGATATGACTCTTATTTTAAGGGGAGGGGTATGTTACGGTGCCCTCTCCTATTTCTTTCGTTTGCCGGCTTAAAGAGTCATATCAGCTCTCCCTACTGATTCTCTGAGGTTCAGGGAGTCTAATGATATATGTGGCGACCAGACCGGCTGCCATTTAATGGAATGAGGTTATATTATATGTTGTAAATAAAGGAAAGTTGGCGCCCTGATATAAAATGAAACAGTATCCCCTACGGCAGATATGACCTTGTGGAAGGGACACTATGCCAATCGCGGATTGGCCGACGTAGGTCGCGGGCGACAAATCAGGGCCCGCCATGACGTCACCGAGTGCCCCGGGCGGCGCCAACGTCAGAGTTGTACTGACCGTGGAAGCGACAGGACGCGCCTCGGTCTGCTCTCAAGAATTGGAGGCTCTGCAAGCCTTGTCCAGTGGATTGAGCTGACCATCGCCGCCAACATAGTTATTGGAGACCCTGCGCTTCTGGGAAGCCAAAGAGGAACCAAGTTCAGTGAGCAGAGAAGTGCCCAAACTTGGAAAATAGTCGGCGACGACGCTGGGCGGCGCCGCTGGCTGGACGTTGAGGTCTGGAAGGTGGGCGAGCAAGCTAGCTGTGACTGGGGTCACATCCACTGAGAATCTTGGAAGGACGACACCGTGCCTAGGACAAGGAGCGACGCCCTGTGGGAGAGGCGAGTGTGGGGAAAGATAGTGATTAGCTCAGCGCCCATCGATGAACCAGGATTGGGGCAGCTGAATCTCAGGGATTGGAACGGCGACGACGCGAAGGCTTCACGACACCTGAGGACCTGTGGAACGCCCTGGATCGTCGAGGATCGACCCAAGGAAGCGTGGGAACCTCACACCATCGAGGGACAGGCGTCGTGAGCCAGGAGTGTAAGGTAGATCATTTTCCCTCCCATTACCCCTTGTATGAGTAGGCTAGTTAGGCCACAATATTTACTCGTGTATGTGGCAGCAAGACTTTATTACTTTAATAGTAGAGTAGGCTGCAAGGCAGCTTGTGTCCAGGACTGTCAGAGAGGACATTGTGTATGGATGGCAGGACAGTGAAGAAGAGGTGCCGACGTGGTGAAGAGGCCCTCCTGTGAGAGTGTGAGACTCCTGTCTTCCTGCCCAGTAGAAGGAGCGTTGGATGGTCGTGGAAGAAGAGGCTGACGATCTCCAGACTCATCATCCATATTCCATATTCATGTATTACTTGTGATTGTGTGTGTGTGTTCATGTAATTTGCGTCAGTAAATCCACACATTTTATTACTGTGTTTGAGTGCGCCTCCATTTATGATATTTCTCTATGAGCATACACTTCTGGCTACAAATAATATATAATACACCCACTGAACTGCATTGCTGGGATGCAGATACAATAACCCAGCTGGCGACCTTGCTAAGAGGAAGATAGAGAAGACAGGCGGGAAAGGAGTTCCTGCAACCCTTTTTTTTGTCTGGCAGGCAAGACTCAGGGAGGTTATGGTTATAGGTAAGCCTGAGTCTTCCTTCACTCCCCCACGGGTCTAGGCCGGAACTGTTAACAGCAGTTTCCCCGTGGTTGACTGAAGGGCTTCCAGGGTGAATCAGTGGCACCCCTTTGTGGTGGAAGCAAAGACCTGCGGAGGTGGGCATTGTTGGTCCTATCTTGTGTGACCAAGGAGACTCCGGTGAATCCAGGGAGTCGGAGGGGCTGAGTATTTGGGCCTTTTGAGCCCCTAGCAGCCGAGTGTTAGCAGAGCCCCGGACCGCCCACCCCCACGTGACAATATATATATATATATATATATATATATATATATATATATATATATATACACAAATACACAACTGATTAGAACTTACGTCTCTCTGATATTATATCTACATTTGAGTGAGGTGGGAAGGATGATGTGGCATTAACACAAGACAGAACAGGGGATATTAATTGGGTATTAAAAGTATAAACACAAGACAGAACAGAAACAATGGGTATTGAATAGAAGTGTTTGTAGAAAGCCTATTGGTCCATATTTCTTGATGCTTCTATATTGGAGCGGAGTCTTGAGGTGGGTAGAATATAGTTGTGCAATAATTGGCTGTTGATTGCTGGTGTTGACTTCTTGATGTGTAGTGCCTCGCAAACGTCAAGCCGCCTGCTATCGCTGTATCTATCGATGATTTCTGTGTTGTTTACTAGGATTTCTCTGGCGATGGTTTGGTTATGGGAAGAGATTATATGTTCCTTAATGGAGCCCTGTTGCTTATGCATCGTTAAACGCCTAGAAAGAGATGTTGTTGTCTTGCCTATATACTGGGTTTTTTGGAGTTTACAGTCCCCAAGTGGGCATTTGAAGGCATAGACGACGTTAGTCTCTTTTAAAGCGTTCTGTTTTGTGTCTGGAGAGTTTCTCATGAGTAGGCTGGCCGTTTTTCTGGTTTTATAGTAAATCGTCAGTTGTATTTTTGATTTACCTCCAACAGTGAAGCGTAATGTACGAAAGATTGAGAAAATTCGTGTTAGAATTATTAATCTTACTTTTTCGGTCATATTTAATAAATATATATATATATATATATATATATATATATATATATATATATATATATATATATATATATATATATATATATATATATATATATATATATATATATATATATATATATATATATATATATGTTGTACCTAGTAGCCAGAATGCACGTCTCAGCCTACTATGCAAGGCCCAATTTGCCTAATAAGCCAAGTTTTCACGAATTAATTGTTTTTCGACTACCTAACCTAACCTAACCTAACGTTTTCGGATACCTAACCTAACCTAACCTATAGAGATAGGTTAGGTTAGGTTAGGTAGGGTTGGTTAGGTTCGGTCATATATCTATGTTAATTTTAACTCCAATAAAAAAAATTGACGTCACACATAATGAAATGGGTAGCTTTATCATTTCATAAGAAAAAAATTAGAGAAAATATATTAATTCAGGAAAACTTGGCTTATTAGGCAAATCGGGCCTTGCATATTAGGCTGAGAAGTGCGTTCTGGCTACTAGGTACGACATATATATATATATAACTGAAAACTCACACCCCAGAAGTGACTCGAACCCATACTCCCAGAAGCAACGCAACTGGTATGTACAAGACGCCTTAATCCACTTGACCATCACGACCGGACAAAATGAAGTGATAGCCGAGGCTATTTGAACCACCCCCCGCCGGCACTCGGATAGTTATCTTGGGCATAGCATTTTACCAAATCACCTCATTCTTTGGGGCAACACGTGAGGAACACAAATGCAAACAAGCCTGAATGGTCCCCAGGACATATGCAACTGAAAACTCACACCCCAGAAGTGACTCGAACCCATACTCCCAGAAGCAACGCAACTGGTATGTACAAGACGCCTTAATCCACTTGACCATCACGACCGGACAAAATGAGGTGATAGCCGAGGCTATTTGAACCACCCCACCGCCGGCACTCGGATAGTAATCTTGGGCATAGCATTTTACCAAATCACCTCATTCTTTGGGGCACACGTGAGGAACACAAATGCGAACAAGCCTGAATGGTCCCCAGGACTATATGCAACTGAAAACTCACACCCCAGAAGTGACTCGAACCCATACTCCCAGAAGCAACGCAACTGGTATGTACAAGACGCCTTAATCCACTTGACCATCACGACCGGACATAATGAGGTGATAGCCGAGGCTATTTGAACCACCCCACCGCCGGCACTCGGATAGTAATCTTGGGCATAGCATTTTATCAAATCACCTCATTCTTTGGGGCACACGTGAGGAACACAAATGCGAACAAGCCTGAATGGTCCCCAGGACTATATGCAACTGAAAACTCACACCCCAGAAGTGACTCGAACCCATACTCCCAGAAGTGAACGCAACTGGTATGTACAAGACGCCTTAATCCACTTGACCATCACGACCGGACAAAATGAGGTGATAGCCGAGGCTATTAAGGCCACCCCACCGCCGGCACTCGGATAGTTATCTTGGGCATAGCAGTTTTTACCAAATCAGGCCTCATTCTTTCACGTGGGCCCCAAGAATGAGGTGATTTGACACAATGCTATGCCCAAGATTACCATCCGAGTGCGGCTGAATGGTCATATAGCCTCAGGATCACTTCCTTATGCCGGTTGATGTTGTACATAACCCCTGTGCATTGCTTCTGGGAGTATGGGTTCGAGTCACTTCTGGGGTGTGAGTTTTCAGTTGTATATAGTCCTGGGGACCATTCAGGCTTGTTCGCATTTGTGTTCCTTATATATATATATATATATATATATATATATATATATATATATATATATATATATATATATATATATATATATATATATATATATATATATATATATATATATATATATATATATATATGATATAAATATATATATATATATATATATATATATATATATATATATTGTTGGGGTTTTCACCTCTCTATTATTCTCTACCCTTACTCTGGGGTGAGCAATAGTTATGCTCAAGGTAACTCACCGTAGCCCTGCGGGTCTTCCCTCGATCCTCACGGCGCCACTGCACGCCAGGAGAGTCTCCCAGTCAATCTTAACGGCCTCTTATTAAGAAAGAGTGAGAACACGACTCGTTCACCTCGACTGTCGTGTGCCCTCCCCAACAATAGGGCTCTACGGTTAAACACAAGATCGCCAACTGGTGTTTAAGGTGGCCAGTAACACCCTCAGTGGACTGGTGTATTCAGTGGTAGCCTTGGCAAGGTCACACTCAAAGATCAGGAATCAGGCAGGTACTTGTTGTTATCACTCTATGCTTACAGGTATAGTATAGCCACAAGATCAATGGAGGGGATGATAAAAACACTAAGATAGTTTTGTATTTTACTTAAAATGTATGAAAGATGTCACAAGGCCACACAATAATCGATAAATCAACTGATCCTGACTCGGCCGGTAATTCCCACGGATATTATGCGATCACTAGAGGGCAACACTCTCCCCTCCTCATCAAGTGTCAAGAACAGCTGATTGCAATGGCCTCTCCGCGCGAACTTTGCTTGTTTTCTAGATTCACGCGCGCTGTTCCTTTAAATTTTCCAATATTACTAGAAACTCGCACACTCGATATTGGCACAAATAAACCGAATTACTTAGTTACACTGTACTCAGGCTCAAACAGTCTTTTCTACAATCAATGCTATAATGATTCACTGTAATGGCTTCACATTGTTATTTATCCAACAATATATTATGAAATATTAACACTGGAGTTTTCAGTACTTTCTCTCGTGGGCGATAACGCAATAATTCACTGTACTCACAAATGATTATTCACTGAATGAACATAGACATATATATGGTATATAAATCAATCATCAATACATGGAAAATAAATAGTTTCTGGGCACATAGCCTAACCTCCAAATACTGGCATAATATTATATATAATTTACCACTATATGTTCATATCAAAATCTATAGAAAGATATACACAACACAGTAAATTTATCACTGGTTCCTGGTGCCTGTACACACCAATAATCAACATGAATATTACAAGTACTCTTGATAGTACTGTCTAGCACCCTGGTGCTTTACCATGACATAAGTGAGACTTGCTCACGACATATAAAATCTTCAGGCTAGATAATATAGCCAAATAATATAGCTAACTAAAGGGGAATGGGGAGGGAACTAGAACCACCTACTTCACCCTATCCTCCGATGAGAGTCGAGATGTAGCTCCTGGTCCTCGTGTCGGGAACGCCCCCACACTACACGTCGTCGTGTCCTACCAGAGCCTCTCGTCGTCCCACCGTTTAGCGCGTCGTCTCCGTGCCTCCTCACTGCAGGTCCGTCCTCCTCCTTGACTTCTTGAAGGTTGGAGTCGGTCTCCTGGCCGTCGTCTTCTCCCAGCAACGGCTGTCGCCTACGTCTCAGCTACAGTCGTCCGGTTTCCCCAAATAGTCCTCTCTTCCTCAGCTACCCAGTGGCTCTGTCAGCCACTACGCTGTCACGAACTGGTGAATTGCCACAGACGTCAACCTACGTCACTGCACGGCTTCACTGCTACTGGCACAGTACCTGACTGGAGCACTTGTTGCTCAAATAACCGTCAATTCCCTCTTCTGGTTCAACACATGAACTAGGGAAGACTTCTCAGAGTACTGGCGAACTTCCGATGACGCGTAAATCCACGGTAGTGGGAAACAGCTGTCCGACAGACAGGACCACTCGTCGCACGTCCGACCTCTATGACGTGTCGTGTATGACTGCTGGCGCCAGCCCGGCGCGCTGGCCGGACCCCCTTCCTTCGTGACGTCACTTTCGCTATGGGAAGTTTTCATTGGCTCCCGGTGCCACATTGCTGTCGGTGACCAATCCGGTGCCACTGACGTCACACGGTTTTGGCGGGAGATCAGAGAGGCCAGCGCCATCTTGGCTCCCTAAAGGGCCTAAACCACAGGCCAAAACATTACTATTTCACAAATTTCTCGGCTCTCCGAGAACACTTCACTCTCTCCCATATATCAAATTGTAGCCTGCAACGTAGAGAACGCTTGGGAAAAGTAGACATGACTCTTACTGCAGGCGTGGGAGAATGATAAGGGGGGGAACTCCGTCACATACCCCTCCCCTTAAAATAAGAGTCATGTCTGGTTAGTGCATGCGGGATAGGGCGTCCGCTACTACGTCGTCCTTCCCCTTGATGTGCTTGACCTTGATCCTTGTCAGACTCTCAGTGCGGGTGAGACTGGTGCTGTTCGCCCTGGACCACTTACTTTCCTCCTCCGGGAGTTCTCGGTCCCTCGGTACACTCAGACCCGTCTTCCGCTGGGTTTCTCGGGTATTCGTTCCGTCCTGCTTGGCGGCTCTACCTTCCACATTGAAGAAAGGTCTTAGGCGGTCTGCGTGACACACCTGTTTCTTTCGGGGTCCATCCGGCTTCCCAATCTCGTACGACACTGGACCCAACCGTCGCAGCACTCGGTATGGTCTCTTGAACCGCGACCTGGTCACTCTACCTTTACCTGGCAGCACAACCATTACTTTGGATCCGGCCTGAAAATCCCTCTGCGCAGCTCTCCTGTCGTACCACTTCGACATCTTACGTTGCGCCTTCTTCAGGAGTTTCCTAGCCAGTTTCTTCGCTCTAGTGAGACGTTCTTTGAACTTCTGGACATATTTATTCACCGTTCCCACGGTCGCTCCTGGTGTCCATCGTTCCTTCATCATGAATAGCATGGCATATATAATATAGATAAATGGAAAGTAAGCCTTCTCAGGACCCACACGTCCTCCTTCGGCCTTACTAACCAATTTGGGGAACTCCTCCTGCTGTAACTCTCCGAGACGAGCGCGGTTTACCCCTAGAGAACTGGTGAGTGTCACCTGCAACTCACCACTCGGGCTACTCTCGCCCTCCACTCGTTCTCTGGGTCCTACGCAGAGGTGATCTGTTCCCAGGCTGTCAGTCGACTCCTCAGCCCCATCAGATCCATAACCTCCTGGTTCTTCGCGTTGTCTCGGTGTCACAGTACAAACTGGGATCGCCACCGGTGCGATTCCCTTCTCGTCCCCACAGACGTTCAAATCTTCGCCTGTCTCCTCGTGTTGTTCTGGGCACTCTTCGCCTTTCACGAGATGCGGGTGGACATATCCTCCACACGCGTCATTCCCCAAGATGACCTGCGCCTCCATCTTGGGCATTGATGTACAGACTCCCACCTCTAGGGTCTGGCAGCCATAATCGGAATTTAAAGTTACTTGGTGTAGGGGCATCCTCACTGGGCCTCCCACAGTGGCCACCCGTGCCACCCCCACACTGGTACTTTCGTAACCCTCGGGGAACAGGGTTTCACTTACCAGGGTAAAGTCAGCCCCGGTGTCTCTTAGCATCTTCACTGGGATGGGGTCTGCGACCCCCATCCTTACGGTTCCTTGACACATGAATGGGTGAACTTTCTTCTCCCCATTCAGCACGGGTTCATCCCGCACTCCCTCGGCCCTCTGGTCCTCGAACATCACTAAGGCAACGTGTCCCCGCTGCTTAGGGCGTCTGCATTCCCGCGCGACGTGTCCGGGTATTCCGCAGTTGTAGCAGCGGCCCCTCGGCGGAGACCATCCGCCACCGCTCGTCTTAGCACTGCCTCCAGAGACCGTCACACCCTGTGTCTTTCCCGCCTCACTTGTCGTTTCTTTCCCTGCAGTAACAGTTCCCGAGCTCTCAGCTTGGTTCTCCCCTATCGGCTCTACAGCACCTTTTGTCCCTCGGGTGTTCCAACTTGAGAAATGGGACTTGGGAGAACTCGTTCCTGCCCTCCATCCATCCGTCCTTCTATAACTCCGATCGTTTCCGACGTATGCGGGTGGTCGGTTCTGTCCCTCTCGGCGTGGGCGTAGGGCTTCTTCTAGCATGTCGGCCCGGTCGGCTGCGGCCCTCAGGTCCTTTATGTCCGCCTCCTTTACCCTCATCCTGATCTCAGGAGGGAGCACGGACATAAACTTTTCCATGACCATTAGTTCCTTGATTTCTTCGGCCGACCCCGCTTCTTCAGAGTCCATCCACTTAAGGAACTTTCTTTCCATGTCCCTCGCCGTCTCCGCATACGATTTTCCTGGTGACCGGGTACATTCTCTAAACCTCTTCCGGTAACACTCTGGCGTGAGTTTAAAGGAACGGAGCACAGCTCGTTTTACCGCATCGTAGTTAGTGCATTCTTGGAAGTCGAGCATAGTGAAGGCTTGGCGAGCTTCCCCTGTGAGCCTCCCTTGGACCAACTCCGCCCACTCCGCCCTCGGCCACCTCTTCATAGCAGCAACTCTCTCAAAGTGATCGAAGAAACTTTCGGCTTCACTAGGCACAAAGACCGGCAGGTCTCGTTCCCTCACTCGTCGGTCTTCCTGTGGCGGGGCAGGGGCACCTAGTCCCAGTTCAGCTCGCTTCAGCTCCACCTCCTGGTTGGCTTCTATTTCCATTTGTCTCAGCCTAACTTCTTGCTCTCGTTCTTCCCTGCGTAGCTGTGCTTCTCGTTCTTGCTCTTCCCGGCGCAGCTGTGCTTCTCGCTCCTCACGCTTCCGACAGCTGTGCTTCTCGCTCTGCTCTTCCCGGCGCAGCTGTGCTTCTCGCTCCTGTTCTTCCCGGCGCAGCTGTGCGCTCGCTGTGCTTCTCGCTCTCGTTCTTCTTTGCGCTGTTGTGCTTCTTCTCTCCTCAGCTGCGCTTCTGCTTCTCGCTCTTCCTTGCGCTGTTGTGCCTCTCGCTCTTCTTTGCGCTGTTGTGCTTCTTCTCTCCTCAGCTGCGCTTCTGCTTCTCGCTCTTCCTTGCGCTGTTGTGCTTCTAGCTGCAGCTTCATTATTTCCAGCTTTATGCTGTGCCTGCTGCCGCTGGATCCCCTGCTGCTTCCACCAATACTCAGGTGTTCACCCTCACTGGCAGGTGTTTGGGGCCGTTCCTCCCCCAAAGCTTCGTCTCGAGCCTTTAGCTGAGCCATTATCTCTAGTCTTCTTTCACCAACTCGGGCAGATTTCAGCTTTATTCCAAAATGATTCGCTATAGCCTGTAACTGTGCCTTGGTGCACTCTTCCAGCACCTGTTCGTCTCTAGAGTCAATAAACCTCGCTACTTTATCATCCTCCATCTTGTGCTACGAGTGTTAACCTTCACCTGATCTCTAACACCACTGCCAAGTACCACTGCAACCTTTACTCCGATCTATATCCTGGCAAGGTCGCCAATGTTGGGGTTTTCACCTCTCTATTATTCTCTACCCTTACTCTGGGGTGAGCAATAGTTACGCTCAAGGTAACTCACCGTAGCCCTGCGGGTCTTCCCTCGATCCTCACGGCGCCACTGCACGCCAGGAGAGTCTCCCAGTCAATCTTAACGGCCTCTTATTAAGAAAGAGTGAGAACACGACTCGTTCACCTCGACTGTCGTGTGCCCTCCCCAACAATAGGGCTCTACGGTTAAACACAAGGTCGCCAACTGGTGTTTAAGGTGGCCAGTAACACCCTCAGTGGACTGGTGTATTCAGTGGTAGCCTTGGCAAGGTCACACTCAAAGATCAGGAATCAGGCAGGTACTTATTGTTATCACTCTATGCTTACAGGTATAGTATAGCCACAAGATCAATGGAGGGGATGATAAAAACACTAAGATAGTTTTGTATTTTACTTAAAATGTATGAAAGATGTCACAAGGCCACACAATAATCTATAAATCAACTGATCCTGACTCGGCCGGTAATTCCCACGGATATTATGCGATCACTAGAGGGCAACACTCTCCCCTCCTCATCAAGTGTCAAGAACAGCTGATTGCAATGGCCTCTCCGCGCGAACTTTGCTTGTTTTCTAGATTCACGCGCGCTGTTCCTTTAAATTTTCCAATATTACTAGAAACTCGCACACTCGATATTGGCTAAATAAACCGTATTACTTAGTTACACTGTACTCAGGCTCAAACAGTCTTTTCTACAATCAATGCTATAATGATTCACTGTAATGGTCTTACACTGTTATTTATCCAACAATATATTATGAAATATTAACACTGGAGTTTTCAATACTTTCTCTCGTGGGCGATAACGCAATAATTCACTGTACTCACAAATGATTATTCACTGAATGAACATAGACATATATATGGTATATAAATCAATCATCAATACATGGAAAATAATTAGTTTCTGGGCACATAGCCTAACCTCCAAATACTGGCATAATATTATATATAATTCACCACTATATGTTCATATCAAAATCTATAGAAAGATATACACAACACAGTAAATTTATCACTGGTTCCTGGTGCCTGTACACACCAATAATCAACATGAATATTACAAGTACTCTTGATAGTACTGTCTAGCACCCTGGTGCTTTACCATGACATAAGTGAGACTTGCTCACGACATATAAAATCTTCAGGCTAGATAATATAGCCAAATAATATAGCTAACTAAAGGGGAATGGGGAGGGAACTAGAACCACCTACTTCACCCTATCCTCCGATGAGAGTCGAGATGTAGCTCCTGGTCCTCGTGTCGGGAACGCCCCCACACTACACGTCGTCGTGTCCTACCAGAGCCTCTCGTCGTCCCACCGTTTAGCGCGTCGTCTCCGTGCCTCCTCACTGCAGGTCCGTCCTCCTCCTTGACTTCTTGAAGGTTGGAGTCGGTCTCCTGGCCGTCGTCTTCTCCCAGCAACGGCTGTCGCCTACGTCTCAGCTACAGTCGTTCGGTTTCCCCAAATAGTCCTCTCTTCCTCAGCTACCCAGTGGCTCTGTCAGCCACTACGCTGTCACGAACTGGTGAATTGCCACAGACGTCAACCTACGTCACTGCACGGCTTCACTGCTACTGGCACAGTACCTGACTGGAGCACTTGTTGCTCAAATAACCGTCAATTCCCTCTTCTGGTTCAACACATGAACTAGGGAAGACTTCTCAGAGTACTGGCGAACTTCCGATGACGCGTAAATCCACGGTAGTGGGAAACAGCTGTCCGACAGACAGGACCACTCGTCGCACGTCCGACCTCTATGACGTGTCGTGTATGACTGCTGGCGCCAGCCCGGCGCGCTGGCCGGACCCCCTTCCTTCGTGACGTCACTTTCGCTACGGGAAGTTTTCATTGGCTCCCGGTGCCACATTGCTGTCGGTGACCAATCCGGTGCCACTGACGTCACACGGTTTTGGCGGGAGATCAGAGAGGCCAGCGCCATCTTGGCTCCCTAAAGGGCCTAAACCACAGGCCAAAATATTACTATTTCACAAATTTCTCGGCTCTCCGAGAACACTTCACTCTCTCCCATATATCAAATTGTAGCCTGCAACGTAGAGAACGCTTGGGAAAAGTAGACATGACTCTTACTGCAGGCGTGGGAGAATTATAAGGGGGGGAACTCCGTCACATATATATATATATATATATATATATATATATATATATATATATATATAATATATATATATATATATATATATATATATATATATATATATATATATATATATCTGTGATTTTTTGTTGTTATACGTCGTCACGACAAGCTACCCAGCTACAAACCTACACCCTATCAGATGCATCAAATAAGGATAAGGATACTTAGCTAATATGGGCACTGTGTAAGTTTAGGCTTGCTGAAATTCGCGTCCCAGGCTCTGGTCTAACCTATCCTGGATACTGACGCGCTTCACTGGCCGGTCACGTGGAGTCACAAAGAACCAAGTTTAACAGGTTCCGTGAATGACACTGATACCAGGTGAAGGTATTGTCTGCAAGGTTCTTCACGCCTCACAGTGGCGACTTTCTTCTGGAGAATTGATAGCGTTTACCCTGATGGCTGGGTAATGGCGTCTCCTCGTGAGCACCACGTGAACAGGTCCGCTCGTGAGCGCTTCAACACGTGGACTGGCGTCTCTACCGCCCCGCTCCGCGTCCCGCGTTTATTAACCAAATTATTTATTATGGATATTATCATTTCTCGCGGTTGTGCTTGAAATGCTCGGGTTAGGACGGGTTTATTATTTGGAAGAGTTAAATATTATTATTTGCCAGTTCT